>JAQFZG010002119.1:0-17892 GCA_034695465.1 Entomobrya nicoleti
TCCCAAATAGCCCCAAAGTTGCCCCAAAGTTGTCCCAAATTGCCCCAAAGCTGTCCCACATTGCCCCAAAGTTGTCCCAAATTGACCCCAAATTGCCCCAAAGTTGTCCCAAAGTTGCCCGAAATTGCCCCAAAGTTGTCCCAAATAGCCCCAAAGTTGCCCCAAAGTTGTCCCAAATTGCCCCAAAGCTGTCCCACATTGCCCCAAAGTTGTCCTAAATTGCCCCAAAGTTGTCCTTAATTGCCCCAAAGTTGTCCCAAAATGCCCTAAAGCTGTCCCAAATTGCCCCAAAAATGAACTATATTTCCCCAAAGTTGTTCTAAATTGTTCTGAAAATTTCGTCACTGATTTATGTCTCATGTTTGAGGCAGCAAATCCTAATTTCAAATACGAATGAGATAAAAATTGAACAATTTGTTTTCTATCTTCTCTCATTTGAGAGAACATTCTGTTTTATGTAAGGGTTCGTTTCTCATACTGTAAGGAGCACTAGAAGAAACAAACAATATATATTACTTCACTTTCGACATAATTATCATGTGAAAACCTTTGACAAACAAGGCATTAGCAGTATCCCAATAAATGCAATCACAGTTATATATATTTTCACAGAAAATAACCGGCAAAAACTGGTCGTTTTAAAGCGCAGCAAAATGTCAACCCAATGCTAAAAGTTTATTTGCATGCTGCTTCTTAACGAAAGCCTCCACTCCCAACGCCCACTCTGCATTTTATAATATGTCCAGCTTCGCATCTACAAACCTACCTTTGTCAAACGAATCCATCTAAACAAAATCAGTATCCAAAAGTATCTGGTGATAGAAAGACTTCTTATTATAAACACGTAGAATAAATATAATCAGAAAAAATGGATTCAGTAAAACCAGAACCATTTTATCGCGATGTTTTCTTAACGAACGATACTGTTCTTGCTTTATTTTACATATTCGTTTTTTTCAGCATTTGTGCTAATTTACGAATAATTTATATTGTATTCCGGACCCGACGACGACGACAGCCCTCTGCCAACTATATTGTTTTACAACTATCTGTAATAACAATTGGTTATTTGGTTATGACGGTTTTAGAAAAAGCAGACACTTTAATAAACTCCCAAGGACCAATTCAATGTCGTCTTCTGGGATTTTTTGAAAGTAAGTAAAAATTATATTTTTTTCCAACATTTTACATTTTTTAAAGTGTCATTCTTTAAAAAAAATATTAGCGACTCTTCTTTCTGGATTTTCAGCAAACATGATAGCTGTTGTATATAAACTTGCTAATGGATTGCAATCGACATGTCAAAATCGTCTGGAAACTAAAATGCTCATAATCTTTGTCTGCATTTTGCCACTATTTGAAGGAGTTCTAGAGGCATTTAAACGTTTCTCCATAGAAGAACAAGAGTTTATTTCAAAGCCTCAAACCACTTTGTATGCAAACTGCACTTTGGTAAGAAAATATATTTGATCAATTAAATTTGGTTTCTAAAAAAATATTACACAATAATAAATATAATCGTATATTTTTTAAAGAAGGTTTCAATATTAGGAAGTGACACGGCAACACTCTTAATCGAAATCTCAAGATTTGTAATTTTTCATTTGATGGTAACATTTTACATGGCGTTCGGTAAGTACGAAATTTTTTGTTTTCAAAAATAAATTCTTTGAAATTTTAAAACTTTTGTTGTATTTAAATGTTTCAGTATTTTTCAAAATCCGCTTGAGGCTAATTTTCATCTACGAAATTTCGGTAAAATATGTTTATTCAAAGCAACACCTTTGTATTAAAACTTACCTAATATTTCACACAATATTTCAATATAGTGAGTTTATTTACCTTTCTCTATTTAGCACACTCGAAATGAAACCCTGACAGATACAATACGATCTCTTCGATTTACACTCGTTCATTTGGCTACCTTCATACTCGTGTGGTTGCCAATTGGATTTTTCAACTTTGCACTCAGACTGGTATCCTATAGTAACCAATATCTTGAAGATTCACAACAAGGTTGGCTAACTGAGACAATAATAGACAAGAACAGTTTTGTCCGCAAGTTCACTAGCTCAAGTACACTTGTCCTATTTGCCATAAATCCAATTATAAATTTGCTACTTTTGGATCTCAATCAAAATATGAAAATTTGTGCATGCAATACTAAGGGATTCTCTTTGTCCGCTGACAATACACCATCACCATCATATGAAAATGAAGGTAATAAAATTATAAGATATTTTGAGAATGAGGGTGAAAGCTTTGAGTATACTACAGGTGGGCTAGATAGCTCAGAAATATCAACCAGTGATATGGAACCAACTCCAGCTAAGTTTGTTAGTGTTCTGGCAATGGTGCATGCACAACCCGACAACGATACTAAAATCGAAACAATTGTTTAAATTTACGGCGTGGAGAATCTTTAGGTTATAAATACTGTAAGTGTGATGAATTGTCAAATTAAACGTTTTGTTTAAGATTTGTCATAAATTAATTATACAATTAAATTATACAAATAGCTTATAAATTGAAAACAAATATTTTCGTTTTTAAATATTATTACAATTATGCAAATTATTACTACTATGTTTACTATATATATGATACTTAATGCAAAACATGAAAAAAATACGTATATGTTACTTAATCAGAAAACCATATATAAAAATCTAATATATAAAATAGGTAATATAATATACTTCCAAACATGTATTTGAATATGCTTTCCGTGTAAATAAATTTACCATAGAATTCTGCTGCACTAGCAATCTTTTTTACATGAATAGAAAATTAGTAGTAATTTATTCAAAAGAATTTCAATCGGTTTGATATTTTTCACTTACTTTCTACATAAAAGAAAATGTAACAATGTAACACAAATTGTACTTGCTTTTATTAATCTTCAACTAGGAAACCACATATTTCATAAATATTATACATAGAGATATTACATAAATGCATGAAAATCTCAGACATAAACAACACAAATTATTCAATAATTCGAGTTTGCTTTGATGTCCTATTACAAAGAACCCAATTTTTTATATTAGGTAACTACTTATTAAGAACACTTTGATGTTTTGATAAACCAAAGCGAAATGTAATACCAAGAACCCAGTTTCTAGGGAAACGAACGTGAAACGTCGTTACTTTCAAAACACTTTTAGAAGGATGTTGTTACTCGAGCCAAGATTAAAATCAAATGAGGATTACCATCAAAGTTACTAAAAGCTAGTTAAATTGTCCAATATTTATCCCTGTAATTGGGTATTCGAATGTAATTTCTGTATGAAACTAGAAAAAAAGTCAATTATATATTTTATAAAATAATATCCAGCGTTTCATACAAATATTATTATTCCAGTATTCCGCTCATCCCATATCCTGCTATATATTTTCACAATAACAACCGGATGTTTAACATTGTGCAACCAGTACAAATTATATATGTAACAAAGCACTTAGAATTGTCTCTTGGAAATTTTTAGTACAGATTTTGATTGTAATCGGTGACTCACTGGCAAAAAGCTTCATGGAAATACACATCTCCACAGGATAACACATGTCGATGTTTTTCTAATACAAAAATAACTCTCACTTCTTCCACAAAATGATGGAAACATCCCCTCAGCCTGATTGAGATATATGTAAACATTTATTTATGCATTGCCAATTTTAAATAGTCCAACTTTCATATATCCACCACCTTGATCGATGATTTGTATTTATGAATGAACGAAATATCAGTTCCGAAAACATTTCCACAAAAAATAATATTCAAAAAAACCAATACTATTTAATATTTTTGTCTTCAGCATAACACAAACAGAAAACATGCCAAACTAGAAGAGAAAGTGAAGCCAAACCAAATGTTACGTGGCATGTCATATAATCATGGCGGGACATTAGAATAACTACTTATCATCTTGTCAGTTTAACTAACCATTAAATAGGCTTCAAGCTTCTGAGATGCGACTGATAGCTCATCAATCTCATCATTACCCAGTTCAAGACAAATTTCAATATAACCAATTCACTTCACTTGCTACCTCGTCCCAATTTATATCCGAGCTAAATCACAAAATAAAAATGACAAGCTGTTTTGTGTTTTGAGTTATAAAAGAAATACATGCATTTATACATGAACAATGGCTCATTATATAAAGGCGTATGATTCTAGATGGAAATTCAGATGCAATTTATTTTTTACGTGTGTTGAATACTTGTGCATGGGGTCACGTGGTATGCGGTATGCAAGCAAGAAATGAAGTGTGATTTTGTTTAGCAAATCTAAACACCAATTTGGTGGAAATTGTTTCCATATATTCCTTGCTGTTTTTCAACCAACGCTTATGTAGTTGGTATCTGAAACCAAATAGAACGCTGGGTCTGGAAAAAAACTGAACGAGTACCAACCAATCCAAATACGACCATGCAAAAATAGCAAGCTGTTAGATTGTCTAGCAGATACCGACTGCGCGTTGACCGATCCTGAAGGATTTAAATTAAAGAACAAAAGAACTTAAATTTCCTAAAAAGATTAACTAGAGAAATGCAGAAAAAGGTCAAATCTTGTCAGATGTCGACCAAATGTTATGTAGAAGGTATCGTTTGGTTAAAATATATGTGTATGGTTAAATGTATAAAATCAAAATACATTTGTAATGTACATAGTCACGCTTGTTTTTTCTTTTCTTTTCAGATAATATTTAAATGTTTTGTTAAGTTATAACATCATTTTGTTAGTGAATTCTCAGTGATTTCAATTCAAGCATTTTCAATATGCATTTAAATATAAAATTGAAGTAAATCAGTCAAAGCTGCTTTCTTTGTTCTCCTAAAAATCTATTATTGTTGTGACTTTTGTAAATATGATGTTTGTCACCCATTTAAAAAATATAAATCAAAAATACTTAATAAAATATAATATTATTATTAACAAGAAAATTTTAATTTTTAAAGAAAGAGCCGTGCTTATCAAAAATTTTCCATTTTATTGGAAATTTGATTTACCCATTTAAATTGAAATATGTTTTAATTTTTTCTTGGAATAATCAGCTTTAAATAACAAGTGCTTAGTCATTTAATTGTAAAAAGCGTCATTACGCGACATGTATTCTTTGTAAACAAGCTTCAATGTTTTTGGGAAAATTTAAATCATAGTACATTATTTCAATGTTGCTTCCAGGTTTCAGCAAAATTTACACAGTAGTTTTTAAAGCTTCTGTGGCATGATGTGATGAATACCTTTGTCGTGCTTGCTATAAACATATATGCAAAACAACAAAATGCACGGATGAAGTGGTTGAGTCGGCAACTGCACCAAATACAAAAAAGGTCTACTGTTGTACTAATCCCATTGTTGTGCTGTCAACTTATCTCGTCAAAGCAAAAAAAGATTTAGTCGCTATGTAACAGAGTCGACATGTAGCAATATTACCAGCTGTTATGCAGTGCGTCTCGTTCTCGTCTACTCGTGGAATAACTGGATGGGATCAAATGCCATCTACAAATATCAATGAGAAACACAACTGTAAAAAACTTTAACTAAAATATAATTTTAAAAAACTGCACAAAGGATAAATATAATTGTCAAAATGGGCGGCATTCCATACAGGTGGAGGGCTTATTGCAAAATGAAATGATTTTTTTCACCCGAAAAAATGTGAACAAAATTCGTATTCGCAGGTATGTATATTTTTGCTTTATTACCACTTTTGTATCAATTTAATAACTTCTCTGCCATTGGCATGCGAGGTGCGCATTTAATTGACATCTTGACACTAGAATAATGTTCAACTGTTGACAGCTTAACAGCAAATTTCGAATTCAAACATTTATCAAATAGATTTCAATATTTATGTATTGTTTTGATCATAATGATAAGATATTTCTCGAACATTAAAAAGCAATAGGTAATATTCTAGGTAACAAATATCTTTGATCTTTTCATTACTTTCGCTTAAAAGCCTTGAACATTCTGCTTCTACACCCAGGGTAAAAATAGATATAACGTTTAATTCAAACTCATAACAACCCAATTTCAACTCTGATTGACTCCTCAAAAACTAATCAATATTTGAACAGTTCTCAGTTAATTATTGAATGAAATGATAAATGTATTCGATATGTATGACTTAAATAAGCGGTAGTCTACTTTCTCTGGTGCTGGTCATCCAGATAGGTTTTTTTCAGGTGTAAAAACTACAAGAAAACCTGGTCCTCTTTCCCTTTTTGGGCATCTCGTCAAAATTCAGAGCTAATTGTATAATTTCCATGTAATCGCTCGTCCAAAGTTAAGTGAACTTTTTTTAACGAGATCCCTTTATGATTGGCATCGCATTTTGATTTGCTTGGTCCATTCACATGGCTTCTAAATGAACTCGATAGAGCTGAGCTTCGAGAGTTTTATAATATTTGTGGAGAATGTAGGTTATCTTGTGCATTCAAATGAGTTGATTCACTGGTCGCATAGCTAACTCTTCAGGAGATTTATGGGAACGAATGCCCTCAAGAAGCTGCTTGTTGGATGAGAGCCTGGCTCTACAAACTTGTCACAATACTCCTAAGCATCCCGTAATTTCACCTGTAAGAATTATGTAAAGCTGGAAAATAACCTGATGGAGATAAGTATACCAAGAAGCTGATTGTGGATGCCTGATGTAAAAAAATGAGCTTGGGTTAAAATTAAAAATAATTGTCAAAGTTAGAATATTTTATTTACTTATAAATTGTATTTAGAATTTAAATTTTTATTTATTTAGTTTGGGATACAAGTCTTAAATTTACATATTTGTATTCATCTACTAAATATTGAATATCATTAAAATAATGAAAAATCGTAATAAATACATTTCCACCAAAATTACTGTTTTTGTCTTAATGTGGTATTTACAACAAAAAATATTTAATATTTAAATAAAATCAATCAATATCCATCATTTACTTCCCCATACATAATTTGTATTCATACAAATTTTACTTGAACAAAAAAATATCTGCGGTTGATTTTCATAGAAATTAATAAATATGTAAACCATTGCCACAGTTATCTGGCATCTCTTCGAGTAAAGAATTTGTTTAGTAAAAAAATGAATAAAAATTTGTTTTTAAAAAATAATCACATTTGTCAAATATTTATTCTGTAGTTGAGAAATGGATTACAGTCCAAAAAAGCTGTTAAGTTCTCTGTTTATCCAGTAAAAACAAATTTGCCCGTGCTATTAAATATTTTTTTTTGTACATTTCCATATTTTTTTTTATTATAAGACAATATTTAAATTTATATAAGAACCTTAATTATTCCTAGTTGGTTAGAGAGAATTGATCATTCTGAATACCGGTCACTTGCAAGTACTTGGCTGAGCTTAAGAATTCCGCAAGCTCACTTTCACTTTTTAGCTTCACCTGTCCCAGATATATGTATTCCAGTATTTGGCTCATCACATCTCCCGCTATATTTTTTACAATAATGACCGGATGTTTACATTGTGCAACCTATATAATAAAACAATTGTGAAACAAATCACTTAACGTTATCTCTTTTAAACTGATATAAATATATCTGATCTAATATATCTGTATATTTGGTCTTACCGCTAAAGCATCCCGGAAGTACACACTACCACAGGACAACACATATCGATGAGCTTTCAATACATCATGTTTTCTCCCACAATAGATGGAAACATCCGCCGACTCTGGTTGCGAGTACAACTCTGCAAATCTTGTAACCAGGGCGTTTTCCGTCTCCAAAGCATTTAGAGTAACAGAAGGACTGTGAAACGGGGAATCATTAGTGCTACTTGAAGACTCTAAGCTGCTCGAACAATTTTCTCGAACTTGCGAATCTTCAACCTGTCCATTTAACTTCTGCCCATCCTCCTTTGAATCTTTGCTCAAGTTTTTAATAGAACTTTTAAACTGATGCTTTGGTGGAAGCCTGGGCATCATTTTGCACGGTTGTATGTATTTTGTAGGACCTTTATGTATTTTCATGAGCTACTTTTTTACTATAAACGTTGTTCTTTTCTCTGGGGTCTAGTTACTACTAAATCGAATTACTGTAAGGAGAACCCCTTATATGTCTCGAGTCGTCTTTATGTCTTGCAGAACACACGACTTACTTACGTATAATAATCCGGTATTCGTTTCGTAGTTACTATTTTGTATTCGTTGAACAAGTTGTCTTTTTGGCTATTTATTATATCGGCTTGCTTTTTTACTCGATATTTAGCTATGTTACCTTATAGCATAGATGCAGGGCATATATCCGATAAACTTCACCTATCCATAATATTCGGTTGTTTACGATAGATCCTCTTGTAGTTACGACAAATATTGTTTTAAATGACGTTAAACTGTGATGCTGGTCAAAAGTGTTGGATTTTCCAAATACTTGGCTAGAAATAACAATTTATGCTTCCGTGTTTTTAAATAAGACGTCTAGACAGAGTTTTAAAATTAATTAAGCTTTTCATGTTTTAGTTTTGTTTGGTTATCGGGTAATTTTGCGTATTTTGGTCCATTGCTTATATAATAAGGCTAATGAAATATATTCTTTTGCTTCCGTAAATTATCTATAAATTATAAATTATAAATTTTCACAATAGAGCGCTCTAAGCAAGATTAAATATTAGCAGCTTATCGTAAATATCTTAGACTAATGTATTTACATATGTCAACATTTGTACATTGTATTTAAATTTAAATTGTCTAATTTATTTATTTAAAATTACAGCTAGTACTAAACCAGCATTTATTAAAGTCTCCCCGAACTATGCCCCGAACTATCTTGTATTTATTAACTTATGTAGAACGTTCGAGTATCTTGTTCATGGCTTTCATAGTATCAATCTGTATTTTATCCAGAAAAATCGGTAAACAAAACAAGCATAAAATATATTCGAGAAACCAAACAGGAAAGTCAAGTCAAGGTAATCCATTATGCCATGAAATACAAGACTATTATATTGGACTAAAATATAAGAATAATAGCCTTGCCATTATTTTTGTCAGTTCCACTAAAAGCTTAAAGCTATTGAGATGATGTGAAGGTAATAGCTTATCATCATTCAATTCAAGAGTGATTTCCAAATAACCAATTTACGCCACTCTCTCCACTTCACTTTTTCCATCCAATCAAAATCAGATCACAAAAGAAAAATGACAAGTTAATTATGATCTTCATGGAACATTAGACAAATCCTATAACTTCCTTTCTCCTTTATATTTTTTCGAGTTATAAATCAAATGGTTAAATGGTATACAAATCTTCTTATATGCTCTTTACAATAAATCCAAAATCGAATGGATTTTTTTAAATAATGCATGCTATTTTTACGCTAAAACTTATCCATTTTTTGTTACCAAAACAAACGACTTATATAAGCAGAAAACGCGTTCTCATATATCGACTTTTCCAGAACAAGATCGACATGCTTATTTTTGGCTCTGGTGTCTCGTTGAAAGATTTTTTATGAGGTGATCGAGAAAGTGGAAACATTGTAGATTATTATTGGCCCAAGAGACATATTTGATTCAAATATGTATACAGAATTGAATTATGGATACTATGATCGGCGGTCATCATTTGTATTAAATATTCAAGTGATATATTCAAAGGACAAATGAAAAACATTTATGTTAACTCTTTGTCTTTATGTTTAAGGTTTAAAATTATTTTAGAGTTACCTTCGAATTGTGTTTATAATTTTTTTTAGAATATAGTCTATAAAATTACTGCTTATTGTACTGCATTTCTTTTATGTCAAGTTCGCCAGACAGTGACTTGTTACAGAATTACGGATTCATCAAAGTTGACAAATACACAAGCAATTATTATAATTATTTTGGAGCATTGAAATAAAATTGTCACAAACGAGATTTTCCAAGTATTATATTAGACTCACTATTCTAATATATTGTTCAACATGGAGATCACAATATCATTATAAGTAAGGGATATTAAACATAATAGGAAGCATAAAAAACATAATATAAAGGTAATGAGAAGAATTTCTATACAGGTTAGCTATACGTTACAAATGAAAAATATCAGTACAGCAAATTACTATTAGTACAAAATCAGATATATAGCTATGTAATGCGCCAAATACATGAGAAATGACAAAAATGTACTTGAGGAGGTTCTACTTTTATTTTGAGTGCACGCTTACTCTTGTGTAGCTTGCTGGAGAAGAAAAGAGAAAGCTGACTGTGGAGAAAGTTGAACAAGTTTCAGTCCAAATAAGAGCAGAAATAAAATAGTAAGTTAGCTGTGATGCAAAGCATCCTGAATGGTAGTGGAATATCTGTAAGGGGTCAAATGATGCCATCTACAATTTTAACCATAAACAAACGTTGCCCGTTGTGTTTTTCAACTTTGTCCTCAGACTAGTATCCTATAATGTCAACTTCCTTGAAGATTCCCAAGTAGTTTGGCTAATAGATTATATAAAAGACAACAACAACTTTGTAAACAAATCCATTGACTTAAGCATACTTGTCTTATTTGCCCTAAATCCTATTACAAATTTGCTATATTTGGATCACAAATAAAATATCAGAAACTGCGCATGCAATTTGGAAGGATTATCTTTTCTCTGATATCAATACACCTCCACTATATGATAGTCAAACTGAAGAACACTACCAAATGGGGCATTTTGAGAATCAAGGTAAAAGGACTGTGCGTAACACATCTGGGCTTTCTAGCTCACAAATATCAACAAGTGATATTGAACCAAGTCCAGCACAGTTTCTTCGTGTGCAGGCAATTGTGCATTCGCAACCAGAGAACGATGCTAACATCGAACCAAATGTTTGTAGTAATGGATGAACTATTTAGGATTTACCAAAAACTTATTTGTAAAGTTAAACCTACTCTTCATTTTGTTTTCAATAATATATAATTAATGATTTAATCTAATAAATTGGCATTGAAAATAACGCAATTAAGTCAATTATACTACTTTATATTTAGTGTGTGACTAACGTGGTTTACGCCCCCTTGACAAATGACCCGTTACAAGTGTATTTGTAGGTTTTCAGTTAATTGATCTGATCGCTTGATTACCAATTAACATCCTTATATATTTATATGCCACGTTTATACGTACAATGAAATCCATGTATAAGATATTTAGATATGAATTCATCTAGAATATACACAATGGGATCTCTATTAAAATTCCGAATATGCTTTGTATTGTTATGCTTTACATGAAAAATAAGATATGAAATTATTGAAAGTGTACTGGAAACATTTAGGCATTAATTTGTTGAACGCTTTCTCTTTCCATCATCATAACACATAAAAGAAAAACTAAGTAGCTGAAAGCAAAACCATTCAGAAAGTTTTGCAATTTTAATTTCGTTAGATTTTTTTGGAATTCAGTTTCAAATAACCAATTTTTTATTAGTTCCTGATATATTATTCCTACTTTCTTAGAACACATTTCTTTCTTACTCCACCTTCCTTTTTCACTATTTAAGACAGCGTCGTTTTCCGACGTAAGCTATTTTGCAAAAGGTTCAAGAGGGAGAGATTACCAGTAAGGTTTAGTCTTGAGTGAGGGGTAGAAGTGAAAGCAGAAAGTACTCAACTTGTTGCGTATTCAGAATAAAGCTGCAAAAGAAATAGAAAAAATACTAGCTACATTACGATAAAGGCTACATTCTTACCCATGAACAGGAAATATGCTAACTGAATTAGCAAAGTTATGATTTTAAGGTGAACTGTTTACAAATTAAGAAGATTTTTTAAAAGGAAAATGGGGCCAGTTAAGAAATGCCCAGCTTGTGAAAATTTCGCGTCGACTAGTTTTGATCGTGTAATTAATCACATAAAAAGAAAACATGCTTTTATGGAAAATGCAAAACTATTTTGTACATTGGAAGCATGTAGAAAAGAAGTCAAGTCATTGCTTGAGCTCTGTGAACATTTTGAAAATCATGATGGGCTATGTCGTAATTGCAACTGTTGTCGATGTAAGTGTCCACCAGTGTTATCATGTAAGTGTCAGTTATAATCTGTGAGTCATCTCAATGTACACCTGAAAACAATATTTAGATATTTTTACTTTTCTAAACGAAAAGTGAAACGTGAGATGGGGGAAAGTGGGCATTCTGATGGAGTGGATCTTAGCAAAAGCAATTATATAAAAGGTAATTACCAATTTTAAGAGATTAATTCGTATCTGTATTTTTTAAATAAAATAATCCTTGATTCAGTACATACATAAAGATAACTCAATATCCATATTATGCTTTACATACTTTTGCGGATTTTTGAAAGAGTTTATAAATTATATTTGGAAATTATTGCAAAATTATTTCAAAAACGTGTTTCGCATATATATTTTTTTATTCTAGAAATTCAAGTTGAAGCTACTGCTATTGTACAAACAGTGGTATCGCCACCGGAAGAGGAACTATATCCAATAGATCTTGGTTTTGATATTGATGAAATGGACTCTGACTTTGAGGTGGACCTTTCTTACGCACAACTAGAATTTACCTTAAACGGACCCGTATAATCAAATGTGTGTGATGAGTATGACAAAAAACAGAAAGAACCAAGAACCAAATACATGGTTTACCTGACTTTAATAAAAGCATATCAATCGAAACATAAAATGGGACTACTGAAATTACTGATTGGGCTGCCATTAAAACAACCCACTAAACAAAATTCTTGAAGAAGCTCAAGCAATCATATCAGTTTAAAACCACCCCGTCCAGCCACTAGGTAAGCATTAAAAGCATAACCTGGAAATAAAAATGAGTATTGTGCTTATTAATCCACTTGTGCCTTTTTTGCTTATAGATCATGATTGTTCTTTCTGTACATATTGCTTTCACCGAGCTGTACACATGTTGGTCATCCAGCTAGCAACAATAGTGTAAGTAAAAACTTTCTCTTTGTAGATATTTAATAGATACGATTGCTTTATCTTTTGCTGTATAATTACATAATATTCTCTTGACATGATAATTGGTCGATCAAAACATACTTTCATTTGTCGAAACTTGAAACAAGAAGTTTTTGATTACGAACCTCATACAACCTAGTAAATAAAAGTAGCTATTTTTTGTACCTTTGCTTTAAGATCACCTGCAATAAAATCCTCTTCAAGTCATCACATTAGTCTCACACCACCCCAACTGGCAACTCGGTAAGCATCAAAAGTATTATGTTGATTCCATATGAGTATCCTTCTTATAAATCCACATAATACTTTTTTTGCTTAAAGGTTTTGCATTGACATCCCGATTTCCCAATTTATCGGAGAAATAATTGAAAATTGTACTCACAAACAGAGAAAAATGCAGTTAAATAAGCGATTGCGTAACAAGGTGAGCATATTCTTTAATATTATTTTTTGTACGTTGCTAGTCTGTATTCGTATGCACGCATGTAAGTTACCCTAATATGTACATAGTACATATTGCTTTCACCTGGCAATTTTTAGATAACAGTCGGCATATTGTATGTCTTGCATACAATAAATACAAAACTTTGTCTATTTTCTCGGTTTTACAGAGATTATCATTGGCTAACTTCCTTACAGAGCTCACATTATACCTGTATCAGATAAACAAGTGAACATTAGTATGAAATCATTAGCTGAATTCAAATCTGCAGTAAACACATCAGAAACGAATATAGGAAGAAAGTTGGTATGTGTGTACCATAACATAAATCTTTGGATATTCTATCAGCACAAAAACGTTAGCACATTAATAAGTATTTTTTCCATTCACTGGTCAGTAATATAGAAAAAATCATTATTAGCAATGACAACTAAAGTACGACACTGGACTGAGTTCATTGTGTATTTGCAATCCATCGTAAGTGGGAAAGCATGAAGGCAAGCCAAATCATATTTTTTTATGATTCAAAGCCATTATAAATCTATGACCCAGTAGCAGCAATACGAACGTGAAAACGCTTGTCATTCTAAATACCCTTTTATGAAAATAAATAAGCCCCGTTCAAGCATATGCACGCTTTTCACATATCGAAAATAAAGAGAAAGTTGGCATTGTAAGAATATAATGACAAGTTTCACCTTTCTTTTTTGCAGGAAAAATATCAACAAAATGAAATGCTAAATAAATATACTTAAATATAAAACCATGAATTACCAAATTGCAATAATGAGTCATCAATGCAGTGGGGTTGTTCCAGTCTAAAATTATTTGAAATTAACAAAGTAAGTATCAGAAGCACTATGAGGAATACTATAAGTACTATGCTTATATTTATAATACCTCAAGTGTTTCTTGTACTTATAGATTTCGGCGTAAGAATGCACATCCTTTTCTAATTTGCTGAACACCTTAAAGACATGGTTAGAATATATTGAATGCCGACACCTGGAAAATAAATCGAAGACCGCCACATAATCACCATCACATATTTTTTGGGTAAGTAAAGTTATAAACTGTAACTGTCGATAGATATGCACGTATGCATTTGTATCAAGGTGAATTAATACAAACCGTAATGCATTAAAAAATATTTAAGTACACCCCCATATTTCATATAAAATCGAATTTCAGTCCTACTAAAAGCTTAAGTACAAAGTCACAGTAGCAGATTTAAATATAGACCGAGTTTTGCTGTCGGTCAGTCAGTATTATTACAGCTTTAATATGAAAATGGTAAAAGTGCGAAAAAAGTCAGCCAAAAATTGGCAAGGGTAGAGTACTCAGGCTTTAGGAAAGTTAGATAAAAAAAAGTCTACATGAAATAAGAGGAAACTAGAACAACAATTCTGAAGAAAGTTGACAAGGTTACGATATGAGGAAGAACTAAAACCTTCTTGACTAAATAATACCAACGGGGATTTTTATTCAACTTGAAGTCAGTCAAGCATGTAGTCTGGATAATATGTTTACGAAAAGTAATGTGTGAACTCAAGAGCAAAAAAACTAATTTTCTTGGGTATACTACGATATCAGTAGTCGATCAAATGAAAGAAATTTAATTATTTACCATAGCACCTACTTCTACGACGCTTCAGTGAATCAATTATGTTAGATTAGAGTTAACAAGTATGATACACAAAAGCCAAAGATTACTTTTTCCATTTTTATTCCTGAGATCCGTAAAACCAAGAATTTGTACAACAAATATTGATTGTGATGGCTTATTTTGTTGAAAAATAGTTATTTATTATAAAATCCAAATAGCGGGAAACTACATGTAATTTAAATGTAAAGACAATACGAATACGGTCATTGTGGTTATAAGACATTCACATTTGTTTTAAAATCTAAAGAGTGAGCAAAAAAATCCCACAAGTTTCCCATAGCTGATTTTTAAATTATGACAGGGATATACATATTTCTTGTGAATATTATAACGAAACTTTTCACAGTAGTGGATTCAAATGTAAAGCTGACAATTTTTTTTCAAGAACCACTATCGGTACAGCCTTAATATATAAATTGCAAAACTTCTAAAAGCATTATATCTCAGAATTGGCAACTAAATAGTTTTTATGTTACGCAAAAGTCAGACAAATAACTCTACAATAAATATTACGAAACTGGAACAACAATTCTAAAGAAAGTTGTCAAAGTAACGATATGAAGAACTTGAAGCTCTTTCTTTCTGACGAATTAATACAAACACGTACTTTCGCTCAGCTATAAGCCAGTCAAGCATGTATTGCTGGTTAAATGCAAGCTTGTCAGCAGCATTCGGATTTCTTAGGTTGCATTTGGGCATTGGAATTTGTATTTTGTACGGTGAGTTTACCTCGAAAACTTCAATTTGCCCAATGTATACATCAAAAGTAGAAAATTAGCATTACTGTCCTACATTTTTAGCACTTTTGGAATTTTCTTTGGAAATTTGGCCAGCTACCGAGACCAAGTCATGAATCACACGCAAGAATCGAAAACACTCATTTTTTTCTACTTTCGCTTTTATGTGTTCATAATTTTTGTCAATCTCTTATGGTCTTTAGTAGGTTTCTTATCGTCGTGTATTGATCTGATCTGGAAGTTGATCTGGAACCCTATAATACGGTAAATAGAATATATCATGCTTGCGTTTTACATCTACCTAGCATTCACACCAATGATACATGCACTACTTTTGGGCAGCAAACTTTACGCATTTTCAATTAGGAACATATATCAATACGGTCCTTTCCAAAAAAAATGCGTGAACTTAACTCATCATCATCACCAGTCGCCTATGGACGACTTTATTGTAATTTCCAACATCAAATTCAGATATACGTAGAGATTGATGAAACATGGGAATTTTGGAATACAGGGTGCCAAGTGTATATACCAACAGTTGATATTCAAATACTTATAATATAAACATATTTCTTAGAGCAACTGTCAAGCTCGCGATGATGACACGTCTAACACACGCTGTGGTTTTTAAAGGAAGTGCACATTGCATTCTATGAATTTTATGTTCGTAGTAATTTTATGGCATAGTTTTACAGTTTACGTTAGTACTTACAGCTAATGCATAGTCCAGATAAGTGGTAAATAATTATATGGTTTTTACATTTAACAAAGGTCACTGGATCTAGCTGTTATGTAAGCCCTAATCGAAGCCCCAAAAAAATCGAAACAAAAACTTGGTTTGAAATGAATGAATAAAAAATCCGTGTGTCGTGGTTATTATCTACAAGCTGTAAACAATTTTTATACTTATACACCATTTCAAACATATATATCTTACAACATTCAACTTTTATTGATACCTAAACCCTAACACAATTAATATTGGAATTACGGGAGCTCCAACTTCAATCATGAGCCAACAATTTTTACCAAAAGGAACATTTTCAATAATCTCCTTTCTTCTGTTGCCTGGTATTATTGATATTTGCAATACTCAACAAGACGGAAACAACGGATGTGAAAGTACGAATCTTTAATTATTTATTATTATTAAATTAATTGCATTATTATAACTACTTACTCCTTTTGTATTACTTTTAGTCAACCAGAAAAATACTAGCCTAGAACCAGCTCCCTGTCCTCTCTGGGCACCTTACACAATTTCTGCATACCTTCCCAAAGATAAAGTAAAGTTTTACAGCTTTATTCTCCATCCCATCCTTGATATAACTGTTCAACTGGACAAAAGTTCCTGTATTAAACCCCAAACTACATTTAGCACTTCCGGTTTTTATTCATTTTCAACAACTACTCCAAATGAGACTAGTAATGACGGGGTAATATCGGAAGTCGGTAAAACTAAAATTATTAGGCCATCGTTGAAGTACTCTACAGTGGTTTATATAGCGCTTCAAGGAACTCTCGAACAAAACTATGCTTGTTTTGAACTAAGCTCTGTCTAAAAATTATAAAATCACCTCAATTTTTTTAATCATTTTAAAATTTCTACCAGCTAGTAAATTATATTGACCAAGCATCATGTTGTGTGGGTTACATATTTAGTTGGTACTATCCCACAGAAAAATGGAAAGTGTCAGTCAACTACAGTGGACACGGTGCACATTTCTTTACACTAGCAGCAGAATTGCCCTGTCTAAAAATTATAAAATCACAGCGCATGATTAAATATTGGTTTCATATATGCATGTAATTTCTCCATAACTAACATGCATAATATTCCTCAGATATTGCTCTTCAAAATGCAGAAAGAATTAACTAAATTGGTGCATTCCAAAAAAAGTTACGCGAGCTTGAACATTGACAAATTGATTTTCCTTAAAATACATGCTCTTATATGGGGAAATTCGAACTTTAATGATTCAAACTTCTGCACCAGCCAAGTTTCGAAAGTTGAAACTTGGAGACTTGCTGTGGTAGAAGCATACACCTATACGAAAGTTGTGATGAAACAAGTTGATCTTGATCTTTGATGTATTTTGGTGGGCAGGT
>JAQFZG010002120.1:0-17883 GCA_034695465.1 Entomobrya nicoleti
TATAATATATTATGCTATCCTACACGTGAGTTAGAATAATATGGACATTATGTGTATAATATTAAAAGGGAAATTTTGCCAAGAAAAATCACAAACTTGGCTTGTCACAAAGTTTTCTCTTCCCCCTGTCTTCAGTCGGCGGAACACAGAGCTCACAACCTTTTCTCCTTTCTTAGTTTGTACTCCTTTCTACTACCTTTTTTCATCAAAGAAAGAAGAAAAATAATCGAACATGCTCCCGAGAAAGGGTGATGCTGACTGAAATAACAGGACAGGCAGTTGTCCTTCAAATTGGATATGGTACACGGATGCGAAAAAAACTTTCTCCTTTTATCTGAGAAGAACAAGACGGTCTACTGGTTTCATCCTTGATTGTTTTCTTCTCCGTCTTGTTCACTTTGACGATGGCGAGTATTATATACACAACTCATTTTCAAGACTAGAAAACACTCACTACTTATTCATTTTTCTTTCAAAAAGTTTGCTAGATTCCTTGTGTACACATTCATTATAGTATAAGCACATCATAGTTATATGTTGTTGTGAATTCACACACAACTTCCGTTACATTTTTATTTATATTACTTTATTATTATTAAATTGATTTAATATAACGAAATGGATGATGATGTTCTAGTCAACTTTATTTGCTCACGTTTGTTTTTCTCCTCCATCGTACTCAAAATGTATAATCAACATTTGTTGTGCAATGTTCTACAACTGCTTTGTTCTTTCAAAAGAGGACAACGACTACGATGAAGGCTACACCTATTCTGCTGCTTCCTTTTCTTCTTGTCGCTATTTGCGCCTGAGGGCATTTTCTCTCTTTTTATTGTGCGGACTTCATCAAATGATTTAGTAAAAACGACTTTGTAGTGAATACAGTGACTGTGTTTTCTTCTGATGTGCTGCTTTTGTTATTGTCTTCGTTATAAACTGTTGCTTCTTACATAAAAGCGAAAAAGGAAAAAACGAGCAAACTTTTTGACTTTATATTTTCCCTTGCTGATAGACGTGATGTGTTCTAGATAGTAGAAGTACTATCTACGACATTTTACCTGAAACACAGTTATTTTGGATAACTGTCATACACTCTTCTTTCATTCTCTTGTTCTTTATAAAATACTTTAAAAGTGAAGCACGATGAAAAAACTCAAAGAGCAGAAAAATAAGTTTTTCTTTTACTAAGAAAGAAAAATGAGATAGGAGGAATAAGAGTTTTTGACACAAGTTGTCATTGCCAGAAGGTATGTAACGAGTAAAGAGAGAGAGAGGTCTTATATATTCACCAAACACAACACTTTATTTTTTACTGCTACGACTGTAATGATGGTTCATATAAATATTCATATGAAACGATATTACAAGTTCGTCCCCGTTGTAGTTCTGAGCAAGTTGAACCAACAACCAAGAATTCTGTTTGAAAAAGAAAATCGCACAATAAAGGGGAAAAAACTTGCTACGTTTGCGTTGAAGGAAAAATGGAGAAAGTCTTTATCTTGTTCCGAAGGAGAAAGTAATGCTACAGCTTGCTGTTCCCAAACTATTATTATTATTGCAAGTATTTCCATACATTTTTATACTTTATTGAGTTTATATAACTGGTACGTATGTTTTGCTTTATGAATGTATTTTTCTTTTGCATTTGCATTACATTTACATTCCCTTGCCTTGTCATTTATATATGCTCAGGACTATCGGCATCTTCGTCAACAACTTGAGACCATACATTTATACTGGTTTGATTACAATATAGTTCTTGTATGCACTTTAATTTTGTAGTTTATTTCATATTTGGCATGCTTTTCTTCAAAAGGGTTGAATATGATTTGAAAGATGCGTTCATGTTTTTACATCTAAAATTTACATTTGAAGTCATTTTGCATGGAATCCTAGCCCCCTCAATGTGTTAAAAGTTTGTTTTGATAAACTTTCTTTAATCCCGGCAAATAGTACTTCACCGTTGCTTATCTTTCCCCCTTCTATTCATTTGTTTCTGCTCATCAAGGTGCTGAAATGCTCTTTCCTGTTCATTCATTTATGTTGTTTTGTTCGTTGAAGAATACAAAATGGCCACCAACTTTTCTAACTGATATAAAATATGATGGGATGAATGGGGAAAACTTATATTTTCATCTAGTAAAGCCCAGGTGATTTGATGAATTGAGTGCGTGCATAAGTTTTTGCTGACTTTCAATAAACTCAGAGAAAGTTGGTACGAACAATAACAATAATATACCGTAATAATACTAACACGATAATGGAAGCTCTATACATATAAGAAAATGGAGGGATAATAATGATAATAATGAAATTTTGTGTATAACGAGCATTTTACGAAGTAAAAGGCGAAGTCGTCTTCCTTAGTTCCTGTGATTTACATCACATGGTATAACCTCCGGGTGATCTTGTTGTAGATAATGAGATTGAAGCAGTCAAAAATGTACCAAATAGTGCATAAAATATTGTGGCAGACTCAGATTGGCACTTGAATACAAATACACGTCACATATCAAAACAAAAATGTATATTCACAAGATAACGAACGTAGTTTCACATGCATTGTTAGTGTTATAATAAAATGTATAGTTTACAAACAATTTCGTGATAGTTAGATGTTCGATTATTTCTTGTAAAAAGTTACTGATCATTACAAAACATAATTTCTCGGGGTGTCAATCCTTATTCCTCAGAAGTATGAATATGTTGTTCCTTAAAAATTAAACAAAATCCTTTGGAAATATATCCTTATGCAGAATGCACTTAGGAAGACCAAATAAATACATTCGATCTAGCATCACCATTTTCACTTTGTTCACTGATTGTGAGATACTTTTCCGCTCCAATTTTTCAGTTAGCGCACAAAATAATAAACAAATAGCAGTTCATTCACAGAAAAACACTGACGTCTCTGGTAGTCCACCTTTAGCACACGTGGACAGTTGAAATTTGATATACTGCACAACAGTCAACCTAGTCATCTTGTTTCAATTGGCGTCGCATCTCACGACGATAATCAAGATAAAAATGATACCCCAATACCAATATACCGAAGGTGGTGAAAGCAAAGCAGCAATAACACAACACGAACAAGTTCACAATTCACTCTTGGCAAGTACATACTCAGCATACCATCATCTCACACGATATCAGTTGGACTAAATAAAAAGTGAGACATTCGCTTTTTAGTCTTCAGAGACGCAACTGACTTTCCTCATGTGTATGTCTCAATATAAATAGCAAGTAAGCTTAAGATCCTGAGAGGGTAAGCGAATGAGATTTTTTATGACAAGTTTGTTTTGTTCATGAATGTTTTTCTTTTGAATTGCTGTTGTATTCTGTTTGCATTTGTACAACATTTTTTGCTTTCATTTTTATCCATACTCATTTAATTAAATCTATACGCGTAGTTCCACCAACTTTGCCCGACTTAAATGTCTCAAGTTTTCATACATTTACTTTTCTCACTTACTTTCCCTTAAGAAAGGATCTCCCACCGAAAAATAAAGGAAAGCCGCTAATATAAGCAACATCAGCCACACACAATAACATGTTAATCAACAAGGAATGTCGAACAATAATATATAACGGTTGATGTTGCCGCTGGTTGTTCTCCGAAAATGTTCAGACGGTCATGCTGTTATATGTCCTGATCTATGTGCCGTGTACACAGCAGCGACCATAGAAGAATAAAAGAAATGGATCCCCAGGTTCACTTTAACGGTACTGACATACGAAACATGTACTTATGTATGTGTAACAGACAATGTGTACGCGGTGTATTAATAAACGGTCAAAAGAAAGTACATACAGTAAAAGGGAATGAGGTTACATTTCCCTGGTGCGTTACTAAATCACTTGAAATTAAAGGGTTTATCGCGGTTAAGTGTCGACGAAATTTGTTCGCTCATGTGTGTGTGAGAGTTTTTTACTTTACGCATCAATTTTGTTTCTCGGCATACTTTTTGTGTTTTGATGACTGAACACTGAATGTGCAGTGGTACTGGTCAAACACACACGTAATTATATACACTTATCATCATCATCACAGTGAGATGCAAAGAGGCGGTTCTGGGGTCAGCAACTTATTTATTATTTACTCTAATTACCAATTTCAAAGGAAGTAATAAAAGCGCTGAATGGTTTTTGTTATTTTAGGGTTCCCCGGTGTTTTACGTGCACTATAAAATGTACAGAGACACAAGAGGAGCTCTCAAAGTTGAAAAACTATTTCTTTATTTTGCAGCTGTTGTCGTTCAATTTAGCACTGCAGGCAGCAGGATAAAGCGAGAAAATGATCTATTTATTTTGAAGGCAACTCCCAAGCTCTCTTGTGCACACTTGTTTTTTACTGCACAAAGAGAAATACCGACGAATGAGTTAGGACAGGATGATAAAGAGGTGACGATTTTTAATGGAGTGGAATTGGATATATGTATCTTTGCACTTTTCACACTCTTTTTCCATAAGTCGTGTAAACGATCTGTTATATTGCTACTTTAACGAACACATAATGTAAAAACTCACTTTATTTCCTTGTGTGTCATGAAAATGAACACTTAAGCAACATTTAGTCTGTTTTGTTATCTCATTCCAAAATGCTTATGTATGCCAAGCAGATATATATATTCAGAAGTTAATGACTCAGTCAGTACTTTTGCATGACAAAAAATCATACAACTCGTTCTTGATCTTGCTAATATGCTCTTGTCTTGCTTTCACTTGCACATCAACAACACAACAACAACGACACAACGGTGCGAAAGTGTTTATTCACTTTCACACACAGTAATGATATCAAGTCCAGGTTGTTCCCGTGTCACGGCCTGTTTGGCTATGTGTGCTACGTTGAGTCTGCATCCAGATTATAAACATTTTCCTTCCAATGGAGAGAGAACTCTAAGTACTGCTATGATCATCACATACAGGCTTGGTATGTAGTTAAGTTAGTTCTGCTGCTGTTGTTGTCTGTGTGTGGTAGTATTCATCGTAAAGTGAAAATATATTAGAACGGTCTTCTTTTTTTGCCATGTGTGTGTGAGATGTTGTTGGTGTAAGTGGCCTGTACTCTTTACCATCTCATCTTCTAACGAATGAACGTATGCACTTGTTCATGTAGACCCTCAGAAAAAAATCTACAGAAGCGTGTATATTGCTGTTACCATTCACTCAAACCATCTTTTCCTTTTACGACTGTTGTACTACTACAAGCTTTTTCTATCCACTTTCTCCACCACCACCACCACACATAAAACATATCCTCTCCTCCTGTTGTACATATATACTAGTTGTGAGTGCTGAGCATGAGACTTTGCTCTTGGCATCCTACATGGCTTGGCATGTGGAGCAAGCAAGGCATGTCATGCAGGCCAGAAACAACACGAAAAGAAAGCAAAAAGTATGGATTTCGTTATGTATGTTATACCTTGAGGAAATGGTGAAAATGGTAAAATACTCTGCAAGGGAACGATATTTGAGGGATGCTGACGCTGCTTCTATTCGTGGTATGTGCAGAGTGAGCATGGTGGATGTTGGATGTGAATTGCACCCATACTTTACAGCCAAGCCAGAACCAAAAGAATATGTATACAAAAAGTGTGCAAGCTTTCTCTTACTCCGTCTCCCTTGTTTCTTTCCACTAGTCTCTTTTGCCTGTGAGATGTGAATGTAAGTTCACTTCTCAGAGTGTGTTCAAAACTGTGTATAGCCAACAATGGAAAACTGAGACTATGCTTGATACTTGTGTAGCATCATCATCATCATCATAAAATCGGGTCTCGAACCTTTTTACTTGTTCTTTCCTCCTTTTTTCACCAAAACCAAAGCATATTATTACTCGCTCATGTAATGCATTATGCATGGGTATATACGCGTGTATATGCATATATACTTGTATTATATTATGTACTTATTTCATACAACGCCATGCCTTTTTAGTTACATTATGAATATACCATCACATCTCCTTTCTCGTTCTCCCTCTCTTTCACTCGCTCACATCCTTCCTTTCCTTTTTCCAGCTTTACATTTCTGCCTCATTGTGTACTGTTTTGCTTTGGAAGGGATCGGTGGTGCTCGGAGGAAAGAACATACAGAAGTAATATGAAAAGTAAATGCCTTAACCACTTCTGTTATAAACTAGAGATTTTTTCTCCCAATATTTCGTTCCTTCACATTCCATAATTTGCAGCTGTAAGTGCCACACATAGGCATATAAACATACATACAAATGTACATGAATATTATATAAGGATTTTTAAAAAGAGAATGGGAAAAGGGAATTGGAAAAGTTGTATTTACTACAGCACAACTCTGCTTGGTACAACTTACGTGGCTGAACTGTTTCGTGTGATTCTGTTTCCCTTTCATGTCTTTCACCATACAAACCTAGTGTGTATGAGAGAGAAGGATCCCTTTTTCGCATGTACTACTTCCACTGTGAAATGTAATGATGCTTTTGGGGTTGGTTTCGTTTTCCCTTTCCATTTTCTCTCTTTCTTCCTTTTCTCCATCTTCTCTTCATTCTCGCAGAGTTTTTAAAAAGTAGGTAAGTATAAGTATAAACCCAAACTGAAAGGATGCTGGAGCTAGTTTTTAGTTAGTGAAAAGAATAAGGAAGTATATATGGAAGTTATTATAGTAGGTGCCGTTTGTGGAATGCATGGAACAGCCGCTGTATTGGCTTTTAGTGCAAATAACTACCTTAGAGTATACTCACGAGGGGGGCAGTTCAGCGTTATCTTTAGAGCTGAAAATGTAAAATTTGTGTTCTCAGATACCAAAATCAATCCTGAAAATTCGTTCAGCTGAAACAGCATTCAATTTGATTTCGAAATTTTCATTATTAGAACACTGAAAGCATTTATTTTCAAAATGTTTCAGTTAAAATTATACAATCTTACGGCTCGGTAAACAGGGTTGTAAATGCAACTCGTAATTTATATTTAAGCTTTTACTCTTAACCAGTATTTATTAATGTCAACACTAGTGGTTTTTAAATACTTTTCTCGTTCTCCCGAACAAGTACAGAGGTTTTTTCGATTCGCATCGTCTATTGATATTTTATGTGATAGTGATAATGCAAAACACATCTAGACGTGCTACTTTTCTTGAATTTAATTTAACAAATCTCGATTTTAAAAACGTCCAACAGATTCTGGAACTCGTATTTATCTTAAATATTCTAAAGCCAGAGGCATTTGAATGTGTTTCCTTGTCGGAAATACAAGTGGGGAATAATGCACATGAATAAACATATTAAACTAAAATGTATGCGTTGTGCAGGAATGATCATTAGAAAAGGATCGCGTAACCGTGTAAATATCGTATGCTTTATCGAGCTCCATATAAATACATGGAGTTCGTCTTCATAACAACTTTGTTAGCAACCTGCTCTCATTTAAAAAGCATTGGGTTTTGTCGATGGAAACAATTTCGTCTTCCCCAAAATCGCATATATATTTTTTATTTTACATTGGAGTTACGTACTCCTTCTCAATGATCATACTCCTGGCGTTGTGGGTTGCTTAGTTTAAATGAAAAGCAAGTTGGAAAGAATATAAGTATACACGCATATAATAATATATTCACACAATATACGCTTATAATATATGTACGTGTACCGTTTTTCTCCTCTTGAATTTTTGTAGTGCTGATAGCTGATGGGGACTTACAAGTGAAAGTGCACATCGTTTTGTATACTAAGCATACATTACATAGAAACATGACACTTACGATGGTTGTATTTCTAAAATGTTATTTAAGATTCTCTGTAAGATGCTGGAAACTAGCATAATATAATATTGCATACATGTTAAATACCATGTACGTGCCTCATGTTATAAAGGATTTCTTTAAAGTCCCCATTTACAGCTTTAAAGTCACTGGGTAAGAAAAGAGACCATGTAATGTACGTTTTTTACAGATGATGAGAGGGAAAACATTTTCATGCATGCTAGTAGGCTAAACATAAGCGGTACGTGAACGTAACGGTTGTTCTTTAATATCTTTATGCTCTATATTTCTCTTTCCATCCTCACTTCCTCTTAAGATAAAAACTATAAAAGCAATAGTTAGGGGAATTGAATTTAAGCACAGTATGTAATATCAGCTTTTAAAAAAATTCCTGGTAAAGCAGCAATCCTTTCTTACGCAATAATAAATTAATGTTGTTTATATATGTCAGATTAGGATAAAAACTTCGGCCAGGACTTGCTACAGTATTTAGACTATATGCCAAATGACTATATTGAGATACTTATGCAATATTGTATGCATGTTTACATTATGTGTAATTGATACCAGCATAAACGCCAAATTTTCTTAACGAGTGTAAAAACATATTATTCATGCTTCTCGTGATTTCATTTAAAAACTAAAAATTTAGTATATGTATAAAAACATAAATGATGGTTGTTTTGTTTTTAAACTAGTGTATATGTAAACTATAAACAGAGAATACCCCGTATTTGCATCACCATTATCTACGAGTGGTTTTTGAAAGACATTATGTGCATCATTCGGTTTATTATCCATAAAAGTAAAAACTCACCTTTATGATCATTAGCATTTACAACGCATTTACAAGATTTTTATGATTTTCTCTAAAAAGGGAATTTCAGAAGCTCAGTTTTCCAAGTTTTTTTTATCTCGTTTTGAGCTAAGCAGCGGTTCGTCGTATAGAATTCAATTCAATGTTTTGTTTTCTACTTTCACATCTCTGATGTTCCGTAGGATGATGGTTGCCAAAGCATGGTGAAGGATAGCATGCACACAATCTCAACAGGGTGCTTTTCACATGACTCCAGGTTTTTTGCTGATATGTGGATTTTCTACAATCTCACTAGAAATAAAAAACCCAGGCCAAGCCAGTGAGAAACTAAAATTTCCCAGAAAGCATTTGATATGTAGGATAACACAAAATACAATCGCCAACAAACAACATCACTTATTATTATGCACGAATCTAGCTTCCTCTTCTTTACCTATGTTCACTTAAAGCACCCTTCGGCCAAAGTGAAAACAAACCGACAAAACATACACGTTTTTGCAGAGACACAAATTCAGTCAAGTCATGCATACATACATAGTAATACCTAAATAGGCAGACAGACACATGGGCGCACAGTAAGAACCCTCTTTGAATCGTGTAGAGAGTATGTATATTTTACTACAACTACTTGTTCGCATTCCATTTATAGCCCATTGAACATTTATATGGTTTATCATCGTACTTGTAGTAGGAGGCGTACTATGTAGTTGGTTAACTATAACTAAAAAGGTTAATAAGAAAGAAAAGGAGAGGCAAAAGGAAATGGCAAAACATTTAGTATTGAGGCACAAGAGTAGTAAAAGCGGAGAAGTAGGAGTATTACAAAAGTAGGTTGAAAGTGTGAATCTACACAAGAACGTGTGTGTTGGGAAAATAACATCATGGATGATGGTAGAAAACACAATGAAGATTATAGATAAGGATTTGAAACTTTTTTGCACTTGGATTTTCAACATGATCGTTCGGCGCTCCTTCAGTTCAGTCAGCAGTTTGTAGAGTCTTGTTTCCTGCGCACACACTACAATGTCCAGACTTTCCACCACATCATGCATGCAACTATGTATACCTCGAAAACGTGGGGAATAAAACTAGAAAAGAGAAAGCATGCAAAAACTTATACCGCTCTTTCTGGTCTTTTACAATCCAACTATTCCTTTACTAAAGAGAAAGGCAGCATGTTGTAGAGTAGAGCAATGTGTGTAGTACGAAGATCATATTTTTCGTTCAACATTAAGTTGGAGCTTACATTCTGGGAACCCCGCACAGCATATAGGACAAACAGACCAACTTTTTTCTATTGCTTTCCTCCCCTCCATTCATACCACAGTTGTTTTCCTAGTTCAATCTAAAAGAAAGTTCCTACTTCTATAATAAAAGGTCGTGTTATTACCTTATATGAACTCCTGGTAGAAGAGAAGAGATGGACGTATTTGCTTTCACTTCACATTCCTTTACCCTTTTAACTTTTTAGCGGATACATAAAAACGTTACACAAATAACAAATAAATTCTGTTCTGACTCACTTTGCACAAGTCATCATGCAGAAGTTTCATCCACTTTTTTGAGAGGACTAGCGAATTTATGACCAAAACGTAACTTGACATAAGGCAAATTATTTCAACTGTAAATTCCATGCATATGCACTTTGAGATATTTACAGCTATACATAAATAGATAGAACTTGTACCTTATATACTTAAATTTTGATATAAAATCTATACGCATATTGAATTTGTTGTAGTTCACCTACGCGAAGCAAGAACCTAGCCAGGTCGTACATACAATTTGTACCCCATGTAAGGATAATACAGGTATTACAATAGTGCGTAAATCTGAAATTACTTGAAAATATACACTTAGGCCTACATCTTGTTGGTGTCATATTTCTCAAATTAAAGAAAGTAAAATTCAAATTGATTCCACGCAAAGATGATGCAGTACTTACAGACTTTCCGTTCAAGAAATGAATCATTAGGTTTTTAAGAAGCAACAAAAGATGGTAGAAATCTGAGAAACGACTACCAATTGCCGTTTTTCCATTTGTATTGGCAAATACTTTCACTGAAAAATACACAATTTAATTTAAGCTCGCTCGAGCTGTGCAAATGAAGTTCAATCCATAATTATAAAGGCAGTGCAACAAAAAGATTTTTTATGTTTCTCCAGTACTCCAGTCTAGTCCATTGTATTGTGTATATAGATTGTACCATTAATTCGTGTATGAAAATAAAAATTAAACGGTAGAATATTTTTGGCATAATTGTTATGATTATCCTGAAAATTTACATGCCTAAGAACTCGTGTATAAATTTCTATTTTTGTTCACTCTTGAAAAAGCAGACGGCAAGTCCGCGAAAATTTGAGTTATAAATAAAATTCAATCTCTTTGACCAAAAAATGAATGACGCATAAATATTTAATTCAAACTTGTCGCAAAATATTAGTTATTTTTACGTTTATGTCAAAATAAATTATTTTTATATAAAGTAGATCCCATATATGTTACATCCAATCGGAATTGCTCAGTAAAAGCCTTTTTAGAGACTAAAATTAACTCCAAGTGTTGAGGGCGTATAATAGAATATAAGAATAATAGAAAATCTTAGTTCAAAACTGGATATACATATTCGACAAATAATATCGTCATTCATGACAAAAATGCCACATTCAAAGTCTAACAATATGCACATACGCATTTTTGCATTGATTATAGCCAATCAAATCGAGGTTGCTATAATGTATAATGTATAAATCAAATTCAAAAACTCAATCAAGATTTTCTACTTTCCGGGTGTTGGAAACTGAATTATTTGAATGAGTCTTGGCACGAGATGCTACACTTACTGTATACTACTCTACACGACATTTACTTACCAGAAAAACATACCAATTCCTTAGTTTTTGCTACAAGCATCGACTCGAATCGATTTTGGAACATTGCATTGCTATCTTTGGTGATAAAAACTCATACCTGTTGGCCAAAACTTGACAGTTCATGGCATTCATAGAAATTTGGAATTAGTATGAACATCACAAACTACAAACATTGATCTGAAGAGTTTTTGGGTTCGTCGCACCAAGCATATCGCGTTCATGGGAAGGGGGATAGATATTGAACATTCATAAATACATAAAGCAGACAGTTGTATGTACTTGATAATAGCTACCATCAAAAACGGCTCCAGAATTCCGTCCTGCTGTCTTTACCTTTTTCTACGTCTTTAGGTCCCTGCTAAATGTGACTCGAGAATTAGGTTAACTACTGCGAACCGTAATTACGATAGCGAGACATCACAGTATCTACTGACTCTGAGTTGAAGCAAAGCATTTCAAGCTTTATGTGTGGAGCTTCTTCTCCATTCCTTATTACCGGGCTTAACTACAGTTTATGCGAGTGCATACTTTGTTCATAGATAAAAGTGCAGACAATGAAGGTAGGACATTCTGTTAAAAACATTCATTTGTGTAGTTTATGTAAGTGATTTCACAAAGATCCATTCGAACAGCGCAGCTTCTCTGAGGACAACTACATGACCATCATCATAACTTAATTCAAATCTCAGTTTGGGAAATAAATATATTTAAAAGCCTATATAAAAAGAGCAATGATATTTAATCAAAGATTCGGACAAACATATAGTGAAGAGTACTTACGATAGTGTTCATATTTTGCTGGAGCTTCTTCTCTGGGTTTTGTGAAACGGTAATTTAAGTTTTACTGAAGACAAGATGGATGGATGATGAATTAGTAAACCCTGAAATTGTTCATTTACAGCATTTATGCAAGGGTTTGTTCTTACTGATACGTACATACATTTTTACCTGTTTACATATTTTTTGTCGGAATTTTTAACCACTTAAAACTATGAAAATGTGGGCCACTCATAGCTCGTTCTTATATACCATCTGAACCATTAAGCACACTAGATACTAGATACATTACGTAATGTACTGTACTAAAGGAAACTTGGCGTACTTAAATAGCTGTAGCCAATCTTTCGTTCAATCTTTTGTGTTTTCATGTGGAAAGAAATAAAAATCGCACAGTGCTGATTTTTTCTTCTACCAAGTAACGTCTCTGACGACGAGCTTCAGATAGATTTGTAGAGATACAAACTTAATCATTGTTTTAAGACGTGCCTTCTGTGCACGACAAGACAATTGTGAGATTCCTTTTGTTTTAATATAAGTATCATCAACATTATTTTTTCTAAACCTTTTACCTTTTCATAAACGAGTTTTCTACATGAAAAGAAAAGAAAACTTAAAACATGCTAGTTAAAATTGTGAAGCAGTTTTTTGAATACAAATTTGACTCCTCTCCTAATACAACATACAAAATTTTAGCACACAAACCTTACCTGGTCTAGTATAAAACAACCGTTTTCATTTTATTATACATGTAAGAATGCTATCTCTTTACTACACTTTTAAAACGGATCGTGCTACTTTTAAAATACTACTTGCATATACACAATTAAGAAAGGAATGAAAGAATATATAAATATATACATGATACACAAATTAAGCACAAAAAGAGCAGCATAGCGTATTCTACTAAAAGCACAAAAGAATAACAGAAAAGCACAAACATCACCTTTATTTCGCTCATCTACAACGAAGCATCTTCCATTGTGTTCTCCACGTAATACGAGCGTTGAATAGAATACCTTTCGTAAGAGAGAAGAAACGAGACGAGATACCTTTTTTAACATGTTCGTTTCTTTCAGAATTACGCCTTTTTTCTTTTCATCCACTTTTTCTGCCAAAAATGTACCTGAGAAAAAAAGAAAGCTTATTATATTTGCCTGAGGATCTCACGGCAATATTATATGCATATTATACTGTGTTGTCTCCGTCTCTCTCACTTTCCCTTTCACATGTCTTTATAGTCAATTGCGTACTGAATAGTGATGATGCTCAAAATGGATAAAGTTGACGGTGGAATGAAAAGAGAACAACACAGAAAAGTTTACTGTTTAGCTGAAAAGCAGCAAACAACTTCAGTGTGTGGAGTGCAAATGGATTCTCATCGTATAATGATGAAGATGAATACATATATTAAACGAGAGAAATATTCCATTGTACAGACCCAAACAGGTTAAGACGATAGTGGTAGTGGTGCTTGCTGGTTAGCCAGAAAAAATAAATAAAATGGAAAACTGCGTGAAACATTAGTGTGTATATGTAATGCAAAAGTGAAAGTCGTGGAATTGGAAGGATAAAGGAAAAAATGAATGAGAATACTACGATGAGGGTCGTTGGGCTGGGTGTGGGAGTAGCAATGTCGAGTGTGTGGATATACCTATGTCTATCACCAGCTACAAAATATACAGTTGATACATGGATGTTAGTGTGCTTTAGTGTAAAATAAACAAGAGATCCCAATATGCGTAGAGACGGCTCAAGTCTAAGCATCTAGCAACTTCAGAAAGCAACAATAACAACATCAACAAAGCAACATAGTCAAGTAGAAAAGAGAAATGTCCTTCTCTGACTTGTACTCTGACATGAATCGAAAATGATGCAAGGTGCACACACATTTATACAAGATGCTATAATACCACTACACTCTCTACAAAACAATTCAAGCTACTACCCTCATATTTTATAATTCGTGTAGGTATATTATGACAATGGTGGTTATGAGCCGTAAAAGTATATAAAAAGCCTATTATTTCAGATCATAAGGCAATAAATGTTCATTCAGAGAAGCTTGTGAGTAAAGGAAAATTTATATGGTTTCCTTATTTGCACAAACTCATTGTTCAACTTTCGTTTCAACAAAAATTGATGAAACGTACAGTAGAGTCTTCAACAAATGAACACAGCCGTACAGCCAGACACATGAGAATCGACCGTCACAAAAGAAAGAAAAAATATGGGACTGTGGTCCGTGTGGTCTTCCTGCCAAAACTAAAAGACATTGAATACTGTAGAGGAGGAAACGTTGAAATGAGTAGCTAAAATGTTTTCTGGGAAATAATAAGGTTGTTAGTGATTAGTGCACAAGATGAATTCTAAGAAATAAATATAAATAGTAAAGAACGACTCTAAAAACTCTAACGTATACTTTATGACTAGTATAGTAAGTACTTGCACATGTGTCATAGCTATATCTGTGGTGCTTGAAATTCACAGAAAATCATTATTATACATACATATTGCAATAGTTGAAGTAAAAAAGCAATATAACTATGTAATGCATGTTGGGTGATGTATTTTTTTGCAGAAAAAAGATATGATGCACACAGGTCAAGAGAGGTTTCTGTCAGGTTGAGTGCTCAGCTTTCAAACAACTCTTCTACTTTTTTTCGTCTCTCTTTCCTCTTTTTCCTCCATCGTCTTCTTGTTTCAAGTAGCATATATCGACTTGATGCTTCCTTGACTTGAATGAATCTGTTACTGAACGAGAGGAAGAGTGAAGCGTTCCATATGGAGTAAGTGAGAGGAAGGCGACGTGTCATTTTACTTTTCATTTTTACTCACTCTCTAGCTCCTTTCCCCTAAACAACACTTTCACTCTATTGTACACTTTTCACTCTCACTCAATATTTCAGTCAAGAAATACATCAGCAGCAGTAGCAGTGATAGTGGCAGTAAGAGCTTGTCATAATGTATGTATATCTGTTGTTGCTGTTTCTACGAACTTGAAACAATCTCATCTTTCCTCTTTCACTCGCGATAATGCTGGTAGAAAGGTGAGTCGAGTGAAACGCATTTAGACATGAACAAAAAATAGCATTTTAGCTACATATATTAAAAGACTCATGAAAAACATAAAAAGTATGTAATGGTTTTGTGCATCACTTCACATCTCATGTGATTTTAAAAAAAATTGATTTGATATGCCATATAAAGAAAATGGACATGTTGAAAGATGTATGATAAGATAATGCAATGTATTGCGAATTGCGGATGCTAAAGTTTATATACTCCAGAACAGTCATTTTTATGAAAACCCAAGGGACTTCCATAATTACATAACTTATATGAATTTGTCCATTTCGCGTCCTTCCTTACTAACGTCTTTGTGAGTATTTTGATTGTTATGTTTAGTATAATGATGTAGCTGTAATGCTTTATTAAAAACGAATGCTATTAGTAAGTTATCTAAGTAATATGATATTTTTTAATGTACGACTGTCAACGTTTCGCTTTAAAGCTGTCAATTTGGTTTGTCAAAACGCTTTTTTATTATCTTCCATCGTCGTTGGAAAGTTATATAGCAATCCTGTTTACGTAGATTTGCCAGCGATTGTTACATAAAGCGTGTTTTATTTTTATGTCTGTAAATATTTATAATTCTAGGGGAAAAAACAAGGCAGGTGAGGAGGAACGAAAGAAGGAAGTTGTGAATCGTAAACAAACTACCCAAGCGTGTTGCCAGTTTCATGGAACCGGGTGAGACTTCCTGACTGTCATTGGATGAGATGAATGTGTGTGTACAATTTATGCATGTTTTCGATAAACAACACTTTAGAGTGTTATTTTACAATATAATGTTTATCCTTGTTATCTGTCATTTTGTCAAGACATTATTAGAGAAATGATTGATGACAACAAACTGATTAAATGTAGAGCTTCACTGTGCAAAGTAGAGTTCGCTAATGTGATGTGAATGTTTTGCAAATTCACATAATATGCGCTCCTATCTATCAGAGTGAAAAGTCTAACTTTTTAGTATATTTTGTACAAATACATAAAGCGCTTCAAGTGCATAGAATTTATATGTGCATGGTAATAATGCGTTGCATGTTATTTTGTTGCCATTCTAACTCTAATAATATTCAAACACCAAAATGGCCAATTGAAAGACAACCAAGATTCTGTGTAAACTATTTTTTTTAATAAACTCGATGTAGGGACGATAATTTAATGAATGCAACAATCATTTTTAAATGTATTGTCGACAAAAAACTCTTTCGAATATTGATAAAATGGGCATTATATGTATGCATTTAGGTCAAATGTTACATAGAAGCAGTGTTGGGTATCGTTATTTACCGCGGTATAAATAACGATCGTTATCGGTACGTTATCGTTATTTTGGGTACCGAAAACGATAACGTACCGCAGATTCTAAATGAGAAATAACGATACCGATAACGAAAACGCAGGTATTTCTTGCTCAAATAACGAAAACGATAACGATACCGTCACAGAAATTCAGATTGCCTTTTTTCAACACCAATGTACTATTTTTGTCAATATTGGCATACTCTGGACATTTTCTTAGCAGTCAATCATACAAGTACCTTGACTGTAACGTTTTAAATCAATTTTCGGTCATCCAAATGCTCCAAATTTTCATGTTAATTTAAAATACAATGCCGTTGTATGACAAAACGGAGCAAATGAAATAACGATAACGCTACCGGTACCGAAATTTTATTTAACTGAATAACGAGAACGATAACGATACCGAAGAGTTGTTCACACTCAATACCGAGAACGATAACGATAACGCAGGGTACTTCATACGGAATACCGAGAACGATAACGTACCGAAAATATAAAGCCATACCCAACACTGCATAGAAGGTAACCCCATTGCGCACTAATGGTTTTTCCGAAGGGGTCTAAAATCAGTAAATTTGTGACCTTTGGGTATTTTCATTGTTGTGACCTCTGGCCTAAATTTCTAACCTTAGGTCACTGCACTGATCGTGAGCGAGTGACAAGTAAGTAACACATATTATATGATATGATTTCTGTTGGATTCGAGCTATCGAGTGCGCTGTTGAAATGTATGCTGAGTTATGAATAAATTGAAAATATATGAAATTATAAAATTACTTTATCTCCCTTCCGAGTGATCTGTCCCCTTTGTCATTGAGATGCCTGTTTACAATGGACAATGGATTGTTCAATGGTCCCCTTGTGACCATGAATAAAATCCTTTGTAATTATATTAATTATGCATGAATATGTCCATGTGATTATTTGTTTTCCATCAAGTAATTCATCATACATGACCTGAGATAATGACAAACTAAAAAAGGAGCCAGTCCTTCATAGCTCCGGCCGCACCATAGTCAAATTAACCAAGCACACGCTCAGTCAGTTTCAGCCGGAAATTGAATGAACTCCTAATACGATTTTGGAGGTAAAATGTACTCTGAAATATTGTATTACAAGCACCAGCATTTGTATAAATATTAGCATACCAAACATTTAGTAAACCTACAAAAGCATAACGTGAAAGAATCATGGTTAATGTTCATAGGATGAAGGATGACTGATGTGAATTGCGAATGTGATAAATTATTTGGATCATAGGAAGTAGAGGCTTATAAAATTGAAGAATTTGCTAATTTAGTTCTATCATC
>JAQFZG010002121.1:0-17857 GCA_034695465.1 Entomobrya nicoleti
TTTGTTGAACTGTAAAACCAAACTAATTGCACAAAACAGTACACAAAGTATAAGTATTAATATTCCAAATTTACCTACTGGTAAATGGTTAATTAACATATTTAACTTAATCATACCGAATTCGCTTCGTTCACTCTTTTTTTGCAAAAGCAAATGAATTATAGTGAAAGCATAAGCTGTGAAGACAAAGTTAATACACTTTTAAGTTAATATTCTTGAAAACCTCAGACTTAAAACTGACCCACCGACGGTACGTAGTAATTTAATAACTATAAAATAGAGTATAGACTATAAAAACTAATCGTAAGTTAATAAATATCGTTATATATATATAAACAACTTAACCAATTAATGAGCAATTAAATTATTTTAAAATGGTGGACAAACTTACTATTCTACACTACCAGTTCCAACCATTACTAAATTTTAGTAAACGACTAATTATGATTTAAACTATCTAACTAGCATCTTAACTTTGGTAGTTAAATGGTTTGATTAAGTAGCGCAGCCAACTATTATTTTATTTCATCCTCTTTGTCCCCACACTAATTAATTAACTCTAATTAAGCAGACCTGTTATTGCGTCCTCCATTGCCCTATCTGCACAATACACGTCATCAATTATCATTTATGTCCGAATCACCATAAGGCAGCATTGAGACAAACAGCTAGCCAGCAGCTAGCATAAATAGCTGACAGTGAGATGGCTTGAGAAATTTGCAGGTTCGTCCAAGCTTTGCCGAGGGGAGCCTTGGGACCTCCTCTGCTCTCTCTCGAGGTCTTGTTTCCAAAGTCTGGACGGAGTTGCAACTTTCCCACGCCTTCTGTCCCGTGTTCAGTCTGCTGTGCAGTGAGCGTATACTGCTCCGCTTTATCTTCTTCTCATTGGCCTCGTGCAAGCTCGATGGTAATGCCATCTGCCCTGTGTTCAGTTTGCAGTGCAGTGATGCTAGGCATTTGGGCTATTGCTTTGCTGCATGTTATTCTCATCATAATATTGCAACTGAATGAATTGGTGTTATATTTTGGCTTTTTAATTAAGTGTTGTGCTTTATGGGTTAAAAAATTGTATGGCTGAACATTTTCGAAGTTGGTCAGATTGTTAAATCCGCTTATCTGGTTTTATTAAGAACTTCGGGACTTTTATTTCCGCCTAGAATTGTCAAATCGTATTAATTTTGCAAAAAGTTCTTTATTAAGTTTTTAATTACAATTATTACTTTTATGTTATTAATTTGAAAGCAAATATTTGCGATTTGTTTACTTGATCGTAAAAAAAAACGATAATACTGCGATACCATCCTAAAAAAACAAAATTTTGTTCTAAATGTTTACAGGATGTCTGAAGTAGAATTTATATATAGCTTTTAAACTTAGCCTATACAAATATACGAAAGGATGTCTCATGGATTTAATATTTAATTATAATGTCAAAAGTGTTATGTTTGAAATTTATTTATTTTTATGTTTTCTCCAAAGGTTAAATTTTAATTAATATTATGTAAAGTTTTGTTCATAAGAAGCACGGGTGGTAGTTTTTCAGATGACTCTAATAAATATTTTCACCATACTATACAAAAGCGTTAATAAATTTTGAGTTTGTTGTTGAACAAAAATTTAATTTAAAACTTCTCCAATTAACACCTTTTGACTATAAAAACTATTGACTGTCAGATTTGATGCAAACATGTTTATAACTTAACAGCTATTAATAGCTGAATAGTGGAGAACTCTCTTTATCACACACTATACTCTCACACTAACTTTTTAGTAGCGTAGTTTAGAACATGAGAAAAAAACAGTGTATTGTGTAAATTGGCCATAAGCGTAAACAAAAATCAGCAACTAAATCAATTCATTTATAAAAGTTTTTGTCAAATATAATTTCAGTCAAAAATTCTATTGAAAAGTATTCGCCATGCATCCTCTAGCTTTAAAGTCTTTCCGATTCTTATTCCTATATAACCGAATGTTTGGCCTGCTTTCAATCAATTACAAAATGTCGACAAATAAACTGGTCATCGTTACAACTGTAAACGATATTTTCATTCGTGTATTTTGCTTGGTCTTGGTAATAAGTTCAATCATGCTAAATATGTTTGAAGCTGCCTTTTCTATAAAAGAATGGCAAATAATTTCCGTTTTATTTCATGGATTTTCGTTAGTAGTTAAAATTGGAAAACTAGTTAACATATTATGGATTATGAACAACCCGCAGCCAATGACTGATTTACTTAATATGATTATACACTCGAAAGACTCCAGGACAAAACCCTCTGCTCCAATGAAAATGCGTTCGAATACTTTTGATGTTGAGTTATACTTGTTTCTGGGTATTGTTGGTGGTTCAACAATTGTTATATTTTACATCGCGTTACCTTATCTCCCCGTGATGATTCCATGTCTTCACAAGTACGTTTACCAAACATTTAATATAAATTGCTCAGAACCTTTCCTCTGTCATCGAGTTTTACCTGCAATTTTTGAGTTGGTCGTGTTTCTGGCAATTGGAATGGTCGCCCCATTTCTGTCAATACTAGGATATGTTTCCATTACTCATTTAAACTTTCTTTTAAAAAGCTACAGGTACATTTAATTTTCATATATTGTAATAACTATTATTGGCAAATTAATTACAAAGTTGTATAAATTATTGCAGAAATCAACTAAGTATTTTGCATAGCAAATCGCCCATGCATGCAAAATATTTGGTAGCTCTGTACTACAGGCGTCTCCAAATAACCAACACAATATGTAACAACTGCCTTCAAAGTGTAACTCTGCCTTTAGCTCATTACGCTTCAGCATTTTGTATAATAGCGTGTTCCTTCATTTTGATCACTAACCGCCAAAATATGCACACAATGACAGTAGCTATGTTAGTTGTATGCACTATAGGATTTGGATCAATATCTGGATTCCTATTTGAATTGGGAAGTAAGCCAATACGTATTTCGGCTGCGTGCATACATAAGACGAAACGATTATGGGGAGCTTGCGCGTGTTCTAGGCGCTTCTTTCGCTCCTGTTCGCCTATAGTATTGAGAGTTGGATTTTATGGGAAGGTAGACCGGACGTTATTTCCTAATCTCCTTAAAATGATAATGTATCGTACTATTGCTCTCGTAGTGCAAACTAAAACGCAATAACATCTTGACTAGCCGGCCAAATTTCTTGTTGAAATATTACTTTTAAAATGAACGATTAAAGTTTTGGCTTTTATTTGGGTCTTCAGTTTCTGATTTGGTCATGATGAGAAGACCTTGCACTCGTTGTAGCTTTTACTAATATTATTAACGCCAATATTATTAACCATTCAAAAAGTTTTTATACATATTGTATAAAAATTCAGCATGATAGCTGTAATTACGTGAAAGAGTGTTTCAATTTTTCAAATATTAAATAAACGTTCTACACATATATGAATATGCTTGTTTGCATGCATATAGTTCGATCATAAAAAGTCAGATTTTTATGGTTTGACCATGCAACATTGTTAAACAAGGTATATGGTGCTACTGTAATCGTTCCTTTTTACCTGCAAGATAACAAATCAAAAGAGCTTCATGTAGACGTTTATTTTAAGCTTTTTGCTATATATATTTTTGTCATATAAAACATTTGATTAGCACATATTTAAAGCGATTTACCTTCTCAGTTTTATAATTTCGACATTTTAGAGTTCGATTTTGTTTTGTAAGATTTATATAAAAAGTCATTTATAATTTATTGTACAATTTTCCTAGAAAGACTATTCCTTTATGTAAAACGTGGACAAATTTGGATCTTGGACAAGTAATATCTATTAGTTCTAAAGAACTCATACACTTTAAGCACAAAAATTTATATGGTATTTTTAGGAATTGTAATGTAGTAGAACCGTTCATTTAAAGTCAAACTACCTGTTACGGCAACATTTAACATGCCAACCTAGTGCCCTTTTGGACATTATAAAGTTACAACCTCTTTCGTAAAAAAATATTGATTTTTTTCTAGTTTCTTGTCCAACGTCATAGCTTGTATAAAATAAATGTTAGAAGAAATGTTCCTTTATGTAAAAATCGACATATTTAAAACATAACCAGGGTAAATTTAACTCTTAGCAGCAGCAGCACCCATTGCATGTATAGTAGCGTTCCTTATTGACAGACTTTGTACATTTTGCTGCTTATATTTCTGGAAGCTTAGCTTTTTTCGAGCTAAACAAACCCAGACCTGAAAACCCGAATCATGTTGTCCGAGAACATGATTAGACTTATAAGCTTTAGATTTCATCTACTCACACTTTGCGGGGTAACGTATTTCGACTGGGATGTAAAACAAAGAAAGTTGAAGCAAGCAGGACCCTACATGTTCTTCAGCATGTTATACGGAACTGTCCTTGCGTGCTTTTTCCCATTCTTCCATCTCGTTCAAATCTACATAAAACTGCATCCGTTTGACTACGAAGATCAAGACTCTGACCCAGACTTGTTTGTAAAGCTGGTTATGGCATGGAGCGAAATAGTGCTTGGTTTGATGATTGTATTCATTAATATTACTATCTATAATCGACGATATGAAATCGTGTTCCTGTTCAACCAGATGATTGAATACAGCACTCAACTTCAAGGTAATGGGTGAAAAAGTCATATACAATAATCGCATATGCAATAATCGCATATACGATATTCCATTTTGCAAATTCTTCTTATTTTTTTTGCATTTTAGATATGCTAAAACAAAAAAACGTTCAACTTGATCAAAGCCACCATCGCATACTAAGGTTTGGAGAGCTGACAATTATATTTGCTAACTTTCTTTCATTCGCCGTACCGTTTGGAATACTGGTTTGTTTATTTCATCCGTTGGAACCTACACATACCTTGATTAAGGACTGGTTGGAAATTGATTTCGAGCCAAAACTAAAGAACTTGCATCTTATAGTATTGTTATGGAGTATGTTCTATACATGTACTAATATGACAGTCGTTCTACTTTACGTAGCAGCAATGTACATACAAATAACGATGATTGTGTTAGATGACCTTACGCCAGATAATATGACAAGGCGACAAGCTGGTAGAGTGTATTTGCAAACTAAATTTTATGGGGAACTTGAGGATTTGCAAGTCGTGTCAATGTACAGAACCATAAGAATGTTTAACGTTCTGATAAATGATATCGTGGCAACTGCATACATGGCATTTCACCATGTTGCTTGTTTGACAACTTTTTCATCGTTGGTATTTTTAGTGATAAAGTATAACGGAGTTTTGCTTGAAGGTGGCTTTATGGCAATGTTCATCATTGGGTGTGTTATTATCACTCCCACTGTTGTCATTTTTTCCGAGAGCTCAATGTTTGCCGTACTAGCAAATCTGTCAGATGGCTTTATTGAAGAAAGTAAAAAGCTGGTTAGAAGGAAATCGATGTAAAGGAAATTTGTTGCAAGTTGTCAAACGTTTTATGTCGACGAAGCATATCCCTTTTACAAAATTGGGACGGACACATTCCTGGCATTTTTGTCGGAAGGTTTGGACAAGTCGATTACTTAGCTGCTCTGGTAAAACAATCGAAAAAATAAATAAATGGTAAAAATTAAATCAATAATTTATTTATAAAAAAAATTAAGAGTATATCTAATTTGACAAAAACATTAACTTTTGCAGAGAATATGTTTTTTAAGTTCGGTTTTGTAGGAAGTTGGTTGGTTACTTGAAAAATACATTTTTTTTTGTTAAATAAATACGTAGTCGATTCGAACAAGAAACGTTTACTCAGTAGACAGTTTTTTAAGCAGTAAAATATTTGTAATGCCAAATCATAATTATATGCGCGATTCCATTTTTTCTACTTAGTAGATATCAGGTATAAGTTGTTATAGATTATGTATTTATTGATGTAATTTTTAAATTAATATTTTTAAAAAAACATGCATTTGCTCAGTAAAATATAAAATGTACTCTTTTATATTAGAAATATCTTAAAATTGTTTAGTAACTTGGATATCAGTCATTTTACTTTGTAGTGTGGGAAGATGTTTAGTGGTAACTCAACAGATAACGTATTTTTCAAGCCATCAAGGTTTGAATAGCTGTTTTTGATGTTTTCCCAGTAAATGTATGAGATTATATTTTAATTAATTAATATTATATCATTTGATGACTAAAACATGCCGAAATTCATGTGGTGTATTAATTAAGACTACAATACATCATTAAATCAAATACAAGACTTAAATTTCAAATGAAATGAAAACTCTGACCCATTCTTCTTTTTCCTCCGGAAAGATGTCTTGATTTTGAGGACCATTTTATTTTGACACATTCTCAGCTTATCTTCCAGCTCGGAAATCTCCTTCTGAATGCGTAAAGCCTTATCCACCAAACCCAAGCAGTTGTTACAATACTCCATCCATTTCCCAGGACATCCATACTCTTTAAGATAACCCGCTAGTCTTCCTTTTGGAACATTCAGCATTTTCCGGAGAATGAACACCGAATTAAAAACGAATGTTGCAAAAGTAGAGAAATGCTTCTATTTGTCATATGGGCCAGTCAAGTTTAACTTCTGAGAGCTATACAGTTTTGAATAGCTTACACCCCTTACATGCGTACTCCTTGTACTAGAGCAGAAGGCAAGCTTTCTTCTGGCTGCCAAACAAAACCGCTAAAATCCAAGAAATGAGTGATCGTAAAAATATTCAAAGTAAATATTACACAAGTATATGTTAAATATAAAAAAGCTGCGTAGTAATAATTCATTTAAAATATTTAGAAACACAAACATTCACATGCACAAATATTACAAACATGTCGATATTTGTCGATATTTTACAGTTACATAGTTTTATCGAATTCCTCCAGAATTATTGCATTGTTGTACCGCAATAACACGTTAAATAAAGCAATACTCAATACTCAATTATGCCTTCAAAAATTGGAACAGTTCTACAGCAAACAAGTTTTTGGTAATACCGGTTTCAATTAAAGCTTTTAAACTTTCCAATATTCAAATAAATATCTAGTAAATAAACAATTAAGAAGAGTTCAGAAATTTTTTGACCTTTTGTCGCCAGGCCAGGAAGTGAGACTTCTAGTTTGAGTTTGACCTCAGAGAGAACCAAAGTTTTTGCTTAGCAAGGTACGCATTATGTGCCGATCCCCTCTGCACATAGCAAACCTAGAAGCTTATGTTAAAAACTTATGCTTCATATTATTTCAAATATCGTGTCGCTAAACTTATTTAAACAATATATACTTTGTTAAGCAAGCAAATGAAAAACTGTTTTTACGTAAAGAAAACTATGATTAGTTGAATGTTAACACAACAGAGCAGGTTTAATATACACAAGTAAGACTCCAAACAACGGAAATGCCCTGTCTTGTAGTCTTACTAATAAGCAACATAATGTACCTCAAAAACTGTATTAAAAATCTTAGATAAAGATTTCAATTAATTAAATCATGGCCCACAAAGCCTGAAGTTTAATTAAAAGTACCTCACAACACGATATTTTTTACAAAAAAACTAATTAATCAAACACTCTGATGGCTCTTTATTGCCAATTTAATTAGCACTAATGGTTAAACTGATAAACTCAAAAAATAGAAAACAGTTGGCTCGTAAGGTCTGTGTAGATGACACAAGTTGCACACAAATATTACAAAAAAAATATCATATTTTACTGATACAATCATCCGTAATTATACAATCCTTTGCATATGTTATCTTATTTGCGTTGTTATTTCCAAAACAATGAATAAAAGACTAGAACACAAATTCCCGGTTTCCAAACCTAAAATTGGACGACATTTTCCTGTTGAGGTCTGCTCATTTTATTTAGTTCTGCTTTAGCTATTGCTTTAATAGAACTATAAACTTAAAGGATTTGTAGTTTTTAAAAACTTCATAGTAAACGGTAAATAAACACCAGAAGACAATTGCCAAAGTCAACGTAATTTTAGGCTTTGTAATAACTCAAGTTATATGCATAGGAGCCACACGAACAGTTTTCAACTACTCACTTAATTCTATTTTACTAAAATCAGTTTCAGGCTTTGATAGTAAAAATCCAAATTTAAAATTGCGTTTGGCCAACGGGGACAAAATTTATTTCGGGAAGTATATCAATGCGTCAAAGCGTACTATGTTCAAAGTTTCACCCTTCGTAACTAATCTAAAACCACTACTCCAAGCATTATCTGCGGACAAATGTCTCATTGTAATTAACAACTATCAAGGTAGCGACATTCGTCCGATGAGCTTCATACCAGTTATGCTACGACAATTCGAACCAACAATAGTTCGCACTGAGTATTCGACACCGTTCAAAAAAGGCGGTCAAACTGAACTCATCTGGACTCCCAAGGAATATGTACACAAACTCAATGGATCTACTACCACATCCATAGACGACTCCAATGAGTATCATGAAGTCAAGCACAATTGTCCGATTTCAAAGTTCTACAGCCCGTTTTCGGTCAACATCAAAGGTACTTATTTAAATTCAGGATTCTGCGTTGAGTTTAATCCGAACATACTGTATAGTACTGTATTATAGTGTAATATTACTATTTAGTAGTTTAATTTGAGTGATATTTTTTGGTTTGCAGTTTGCTGTGAAGAAATATCTGTACTGCCACATGTCTCTAAGTCATGGAAATAAACCGGTTGCTTCTTACAAAATATAAGGAACAACAAAAAGAGAGCAAAAAAACACAGCAAATTAATTAAATTATTAATTAGCATAAAACTGATTAATATATTTTTTGGCTCCACAACCAATAATTTAACTAGTTTCATATCTATTCACTATTGAAATGAAATAAAGTGGATAATTAAAAATTAAAATGAGATTATTTTTTTGCAAAAAAATTCATATAAATTGCATAAACTTATGAACTGCTTGCTATCTAAACTTAGTATTAAACTAATTAGGAATTGAGTACAATAAATCTGTGGCAAGTGTGTGCTTCAGCGTTTATTTCATATTTCATTCATTCATTCATAGCATAAAATATATGTTACGTTAGCATGGAAAGAATACCTGTTACTTTTTACACGTTGCTGTTATATGCTTTATAGACCTATATATATGTATATTGATTATTAGAAAGAGCGATACACAATGCCCTGAGGAATGGAGAAAGTACAACATAAATTCTCTTATGTGCAGAGCATGCCACAAGTGTTGTGAGTGAAAGCCTTGCAGAGTGAAAGTGAAAATTATATTGGTACAAAAAAGTCGTGTTTAAGAGAGAAAAAAGTTAAATGTGGCAAATAATGTATAAAAAATGGAAGCTGTAGAAAATAAATTAAGATTAAGGGAATCGAGTAGTTTACAGTAACATAATACCAAGTTATCGGTGTGTGCAGCTGTGTTACTGCAGCAAAAATGTGTGCTTTTCTCCTATTTTCAGCGTTTATTACATCCATAATGTGTATATAGGCTATATAAAGAAGAGCAAGTATACCTGTTACTTACTTTTGTACGTTGTAGACATATATGTTGCATTGACGTAGCTATATATATTCAATATTGATTATTAATGCAGAAATATGTACTTAGAAATGGAGAAGATATAACAAAAAAAATAACATCATGTGACCACATACCACAAGTATCATATAAGTGGAAGCATCGCAGCATCTAATAATGTGACGACGATATTGGGAAAAAAATGAGACTTTAGACAGCAACAAATTAAGTTTTGGGTAAATAGTTTAAAAACAAATTAAAAAAATGATTGATCCTCAAAACAAAGCAGAGTTGAGCATTGAATCGAACAGCATTGACTCGAACAGCATTGAACAAGTTGATACAGAGTTATTAGTGAAAGGAAAGAAGAAGGGTAAGAGTACAGAACTCACTTCAGTTAATATTTCCGCCGTCGCTGAATATACAAATGAAGGTGGGGATAGTAACCATGGTAACAAGGAAGAAATCCAAGTTCCTATTCCAACACAGGATAACGAGAGGAAGGAGAATTTTAATGATACTCCAAATGTGACTGCGAAGGGATGGAATGAGGAACTACATAGAAATATGATATTCTTCGGTGAATTTAAGCGGACAACTATTCAGATGACTTTTATTTTGGCCCTAATAATTTTGGCTATTGAATGGTGAATTTTTTTTATATAATTAGCATAATTAATAAAAGTTTAAATTTAAATCTTTATTAATTAATAAATTAATTTAGGCAACCACTTCAACAACTCTTTGAGAAAAGTTGGTTTTTTCTGGTTATAGCCTTGTGAGCAAAAAAAATCAATATTTTCTTTTGCAGATGAAAAATATTACATGAATTTACTAAAATGCAGTTAACTTTTAAATGTTTTTAAATTTTAGAGTGGTTTTGACAACCTACTGCGTGTTGCTAGTCGTGGTAATAAAGTTGAGGCAAACATCTCGCTTTAGAATTATCCTGGGCCGGATATACTTTGTAACTTTCGAACACTTTAAAAATATATATTTATGGTTTGTACAAAATATACTGTACATTTGTAAAAAAAATACTATTTATTTTTACCATTTTCAGCTGCTCTGCACCATTGGCCTAAATTTCGCGATAGTGGGCTACTCGAAGTTTACCACATTGTCTTCATATTGGGTTGTCTTGGCTGCAGGGACATTTACATCGAATTGCTTATTTATCACGGTTCTTACATATTTCCAACAGACTTGTTACCGAGACTGGGCGGCTTACATTTTTGCAACGTTCCTTCCTCTTCTATTTTTGTTCCTCAGTCAGTTCTGCTACTATATGTGGTTTGTGAACACATCTTATGAAGATTTCATGATTAACGTTTGGTTGGGGATTGGAGTGGCGATAATTTGGACATTTGTAAGTTTTTTTTCCAAAATACTTAGTTTATTTTTAAAAACTATGTATTCATTTATAAAAATATAATTGTGTGTTAAATTGCAGGGAAAGATTGCTCGGACGCAACATGGTGCGAAGGGAAAGAATGGAATACTATACATGGTAAATGGGGATATTCGTTTGGTAGATTTGAAGACAGGGGTAGAACCACAGGCTAAATCCATACCTGTCAATGTTTGAATTCAATTTAGTCCCAGTTTATTTCCCATAATTTAATTTCCCAGACTTGCGAAAATGTTTATTTTTCTTAGCAGTACTTAAATCAATAATTAGTTTAATAAGCCAAGAATTAATCTAGCTTAATGTCTAAAATTAAATAGTACGAAAGTGGACAATAAAATGGGATTTGTTTTGCTGCAAAAATTTAATATAAATTTAAACACTTATTAACAGCTAGCTATAAAATATTTACCGTTAAGATTAAGGAAGGAATTAAGTTGACAATACATTGTTACCAAATGTATGCTTCTCTGCAAATTTTCACGTAAGCAGAGTGAAAGAAATCTTGCGGTTCAAACCTATTAATCTTTGAAATTTGATTTAGTTAATTATTTTCTCCCATTTTCATATTCTCAATAAATATTATTTTTTAAGTAAATATTGCTTAAATAAGCTGTAATAAAATAAATGCTTTAATTTTATTTCCAAACAAGATGTGTTAACTGTAACTTTTACTTATTTTACTATGAAAATTATACGCATTTAATTCATATCCACAGCATCATCATCACACTTTAAATGTTTAGCATAAACAAGTTGCAAACAAATTACTATGTGTTTTCAAACCTAAAAATAAAGTTATATTTTGATATTGATGCTTTTTTCTTCGTCGTTAATGCAAGGGTATATTTATACACTTTGTTCTTGTGCGTAACCACCAAAGTGACCATTATACATGCAATTAATCAAGTCGACTTAAATATATTATCAAGTAAAGGTTAATTATAAGTTGTGTTTAATATTCTACAATCTTTAAAATTCAACTATTTGAAAAGCTTGAATTTAAACCTACATTGGTTTCTAACTCCACATATATAACGATCATTTACTCCAGAGGGTAAGCCTTACTTTTACATTATTAAAGCCCACATATTTATATGCAAAATACGCAGTTCAACTTCTTTGACGGTTTAAAGGCGGTATTTATAAATATAACTTTATGGTAAAATTGTAGAATTACAACAATGCCTACATTATTAAGATTATATGTTTCGTTTTGTATATCGTACATTAGGATATCATATTGTACATAAGATTTAAATCCCTAAATATATACGCAATTACGTTCTTTGAGGTTAATAACAAAAGTTTTCTATTTATCAAGAAGTAAAAGACTTACAGACTGCTGCAATGAAAAGAGTAAACAATTCAATGGAGTCAGCCGTTCAATAAAATTGATTTGTCCAAACTTAAACTTGATTGGTGTGCACGACAAATAAAATCTTTTTTTCCAATTAACATTCATTCGACTTCCGTGATAAGATGACCGAACAAATTTTCGTGTCCTCATATGAAGTAGAAATTCTTCAAACTGACTATGTATTTGAGCCATCGTCCCAAAACATACCAGAAACATAAATACTATATCAATATCTACAAGTGCAAACAAGCAAATTACAATAAAATTTTCAGTTGTCCAACCCACCCTAACCAAAACAGTGGTTCCAATTGTCATTACCGAAATTCCCACAAAGATGAGACCCGGTAGAATACCGTTTTGCTGTACCTCGTTGCACAAACAACCCAAAATCTGGACTTTCCTGTATAACAAACCATTTCTGTAAATATCATCGTCGGATATTTCTGCTTCCGACATTTGTTTCAATGCTTCCAGAAAATCGCCAAAGCACAAGGCGCAATATACGACAAAGGCAGATATGCTGTATCCCCCACAGTTGATGACTACAGTTATTGGCCAAACATTTACAACACAGACTGCCAGTTTAATGGGAACATTAAATATAGAAACTTAAGCACTGAGGTATTAGGTAGAAACCAGCTAAGGAAGGTTTGCATGGAAATATCCAGTGAATCCCGAAAACAAAAATTAGTCCGAATACTGCATCGGTTGTTGTTAGTAGTATAGCAAATGCGAGATCTAATTTTTTTAGCAACGAATAGTGAGATTTAGACTGCAAGCTTTTTGAGTTTTGCAAGATGTGCTTCGATATTTGGATTAAACCATTGATGTAATGGTATTGGGATGACGCTGTTTTGATCAGAGTGCGTTGCACACATGTACCGAACAGCAAGCAAGTGATTGTGTACAAATAGAAAATGAAATCCGTAAAGGTTAATATGTACAATTTTGGATACAAGTAGAAGCACGCAACTCCTTGAAGTAAAACGAGTATAAAAACAAGGCATAGAACGTACAAGTTGCGTTCATGTATTTTGTTTAGTTTTTCGTTTACTTTGAAAGCCATTTTAAGCTCGTTGGGACGCCATTCCAATGGAGTCAAGCCAATTTTTGAAGGTAGGTAGCAGATCATTTGGAAAATGTTTTTATTCCTCAAAATGATCATTTTGAGATTTTTATATTTCAAAAATGGAATATATTTAAGAAATGTGTAAGTTAATATATATATGGAGAAAAATACTCGTTGAAACTTGTGTTGTGTTACAGAGCTTTAACACTTTTAGTTATAAGTTACGTTGGAGAAATGAAACTAGATCAAAACAATTCTTTGTTTTAAGTCAGAACGTCAATGCAAACTGTTGTTTAAATCGTGTACCAGGTTAGACAAATGTGCATTTGGAACAAACTTTTTACAGAACTATTAATTTCCTGGAAGATGTTTTAGTTTAAATAATTGGCCAACGTGGCTTGCTTGAACAACAAGGAATTACAAGTAAATACACACTGCGCAAAAGAATGAGCCAATGACTACGACGTACAAGATACCTTCGTATAGTTGAACATTTGGAAATTTTCCTCGAAATACTATTAGCTGTGCTGTCATAGAGGCAACGAATGCTGCCGCTACTGCTGATTTCCACGGTAACTTGTTTTGATAAGCTTTGGAGTTGTTGAATTTTAGTTTGTACGAGGAAATATCAAATAACGTACATTGATGAACCAATGAAATTTAATAGCCGAAGGTTAAGGACGAAGAAATAGATTAATCCTGATGTAAACAGCATTTTTAGGGATACAATGCTCAACCTTTTGCGTTCTACCAAATACGTCTATTAAAAAGTATTTTTGAGTATACTTAGGTTATTAACAACTCAAAGATGTTTCCACTCTATTTGATGAGCAGACAATGGATGTATGATGATGTCTATGCTAAGTGAAGTATATGTGATATACTGATATACAGAAATAAGGTGAAAGAGAACTGCATGGGTTCTTTGCACGACTGAGTACGTTTTTAATGTAAGTGAATGAAAAGGACAGCTCGGAGAGTAAGTCAAGTCTGAAGGTGAACAGAGAGGAGGATCTCAGTATAAGCTGAGCCCAGAGAACAAGATAATTTATAGCCAGGCAATTGGCCATGAGAGCACACACGTGCACTAATTAGATTTGCATAAATGACAACATTTAAATATACCACACTAAGCATTTATACTAATATTTCAAATGTGGTCATGTTTTTTACCTACTGTATTTAAAATATTAAAGGGCTAGTAGTAGTAGTTGTAGTGCAGAATTGGCACGGGCTCTCCATTTTCCTATATGTTCTCAATTTCAGGTCTTCAATTATGAAATGATCTTTGAATAATTAACTAAGAGCATACATTTATGGTTCTATATATTTCGCAAACTTCAAAATTTCTGATACAATATGTGTTGCACGGGGCTTCTTGACAATCCATCTTTCATCTAAAGTTTTGCATAGTCGAGTCGTCGTCTGATTTAAGTGGTTTAATTTCAGTAAACAAGCTTACTGATTTTAGACAGCTTTAATTATTTAATTAGTCGTTATGCTTGAACGTATATTATTTGAGATATGGAGCTTTCACTATTTCTATGCATTGCTATTGACTCTACATTTAGCTATCTGAACGAGAAGTTCATAAACTATCCACGTGGCGTAAAATAAATTATATAGAAAGTTCAAAACGTGTATAACCTTTCGGTTTCCAATAACAAGCTAGCGTCTATATGGCCATGCCATGTTTTCTACATAACTCACGTTTTCCTACATAACTCTCGTTTAAAATGATGTGATTAAGTAGTTCTTGGAAAATTATGACAGATTAGACATTTACACCAAGAATTTTACACTCAAAATTATTGATGAATCCATGAAAAATAAATTCAAAGAATAGAAAGGCGTATTACATTTACCAACTCGGATTGGAAAATAAATAGCGGGAAAGTCTTTTACCAAGAAAACCTTTTCTCGTCTCGTCTATACATTTAATATCATTTGAGGTTTCGCCGTATCTAAATTACTTTTCATAAATGTATAAAAAATTAAGCTGTCACATTTTAGTTGTGATAGACTTAGTTCTCAAACTTTCCACAGAAGCACTTTTGCACGTGGTTTTGAATGTGAAATGTGTAAAACAATTGACATATATATAAACGTTGACCTGTTTATGAAAACGTGATCAACGTGACGCTGAAAGTACGTGAACTTTTCGTTCAGATTGGTAATTATTAAACCAATTTTATTGCTTAAAAAACAAAGCTCCATCATTATAAATACCTGCAAACCGATTTACTAATTAAATAAGTATTTAAAGCTAACTCCACGCAAGCATTTCGATCAGAACGTTTCATAATTGTTAATTAGTTAGTTTCCTCATAGGGGATTTTATTTGACGTTTTTTGGGAGCAGAGCTCGCACGTCATCATTTCCATTTTCCTACAGAGATTAAAGTATAACAGAAACAACTATGTATTAAGGACAATTCTAAGACAAAATTTTTGGATTCATTATTTTTGCATAATTCATTACTTTGGATAATGGATAATTAGGAAGGTAGACGTTGTGAACTAGCAAAAGTTTGCGTAGGATTTTTTTGTGCATTATTTGTAATATTGTAGAAAGTAGCATTTAGTATTTTGAATTTTGTTTGCATGTGAAGTATCTATATTTTTAAACTGTAAACATTTTTTTTTAAATTTTCTGGATAGTTTAATTGGGATAACATCATCGTACAGCCGGGTTAATCTAATATATAATTCAATAATGGTTATGTAATGTTGGGTTTGAACTCTGTATAATGCTGGAAATTTGCTGTTGTAGATGAGACCAAGGTCCTTCTATTCGTACTGAGTATTGCATTCCCATAGTTCCTTATATTTATGGTTTGTACAAAACATTTCTATTTTTTAAACTGTCTATTTTTACTAATTTCAGATGCTATGGACCATTTTCATGTATTTCCTAATGATCGATGCCTCAGCTTACTTCTCCATCTTGTCGTCATGTTGGGTTGTCTTGGCTGCAGCAACAGTTACATCTAATTGCCTATTTATTACGATTCTTATCTGTTTCCAAAAGACTAGCTACCGAGACAGGTCGACTTACATTTTTGCTGCGTTCGTTCTCTTGTCTTTTTGTTCCTCAGTCAGCTCTGCTACTATATGTGGTTTGTGAACTTGTCCTATGAAGATTTCATGATAAACGTTTGGTAAGGGATTGGACTAGCAACACTTTTGACATTTGTAAGTTTTTTTTCTCTCGAAATATTTTATTTATTTAAAACTATGTACACATTTATGGAGAGAGAAAATTGTGTGTTAATTTGCAGGGAAAGATTGCATGGACGCAACATGGTGCGAAGGGAAAGAATGGAATACTATACATGAGAAATGGGGATATTCGTTTGGTAGATTTGAAGACAGGTGTAGAACCATATGCTAAGTCCATACCTGCCAATGTTTGAATTTAATTTGGTCCGGGTTCATTTCCCATAATTTACAATTTCAGACATGCGAAAATGTTTATTATTTTACTTATCAGTGCATAAATCAATAACTAATTTTATAAGCGAATAGTTAAACTAGTTTCATGCCTAAAATGAAATGTTGTACAAAGCTGGACAATAAAATGGAATTTACTTAGGTGTAAAACATTAATGTATAAAATAAAATCTATTAGCTAGCTTGCTATAAAATGTTTATTGTTAAAATTAAGGAAGGAATTGAATTGACAATAAAAATGTTAGCAAATGTGTGCTTTTCTGCAAATTTTTAGTGTTTGAATTTCATATTTATCCTCTACGTTTTCTATATTATTCTACGTAGGCAAAGTGAAAGAAATCTTGTTTTTTGTTTTTACGTTCATGCCATATGTTGCATACACATGCATATATTGATTATTGGAAAGAGAAATATAAGTGAATTTCTCATATGCAGAGCATGCCACAAGTAATGAGTGAAAACATTCCTCCGGAGCTATTATTTTGGAACAAAACAGAAAATAAATAGATTCTGGCTAAAAAGTTGACAACAAGTCATACTTTGAAAAATGCAACATGTAGACAATAAATTAGGCTTAAGTGAAACGAGTAGTTTAGAACAAAATAATAACCAGTTATTAATGACCGGAGAGACAAGAAAAGGGACAAGTAGAGATTTCCCTTTAGCTAATATTCCCGTGATAAATACAAAAAATGGTGGAGAGAGTTACCATGGTAAGAAGGAAGAAATCCAGGTTCCCATTCCAACGCAGGATAACGAGTTGAATGAAAGCAGTGCAAAATTTAATGATGATTTTAAAGATGCTACGAAAGTGATTGGATTTGGATTTGGAGGAGGAAACAAAAAACAAGTTATTTTTCTGGGGATTTGTGTCAAAAACTGTTCAGATGCTCGTGATAACAGCTATATTAGTTTTGGCTGTTACGTGGTTAGAGAAAAATATTTATAATTAACTGAAAATATGATTATTTTTTTGGAATAATCTGTTAAAATGTGGTTTTATTGGAAAATAAGTGTTATAAATTTGCAGGAAGTGATTGCAAGGAGACAACGTGCTGCGAAAGGGATACAATTCGAGGCAAACGGTGCAGATGATCGGTTGGAT
>JAQFZG010002122.1:0-17855 GCA_034695465.1 Entomobrya nicoleti
TGGTGGCCAGGTGGCTGGTAGCTTTATTGGTGGACCGAATTTTTGTTGGTGGATAGACATTAATTTGATCGATATTATCCAGTGTTGGTATTGGCGTATGAAAGACTTAGGGCCGACGATCACCGGTGCGGTGGCTTGGCTAGCTTTGTGTCTTTGATAGTAGATAGTTTTTAAAAACTTGACTACTGTGTATGAGGTCTACCATACACTTGACAATGTATGAATTTGAAAAATCTTAGCATGATTTATCATTTTAACTAATCATAGATGAGTAAACACAACAGATGTTCATCCTGATGAAAACTACAGATTTGATATCTTGACTCTTAATTGCGAATTCGTTTTTATGTATTTTTAAAAGTATGTACAGAAGTTTGCTTGACAGCTAATTACCAATTTTATGCATAATTATCTATCGAAATCATAAAAGATATGCATATAACTACTACAATCATGATTATTTTGTTATCCGCTCTTTTTATAAAACATCAAATGTGCTGTTTACCCACTTGACCAAAAAAAATCTCGGTTTTTATTCTTAACCTAGTATTTGTTCTAATGTACGATGTAAAATGTAGCTCCGCTACTTTTATACACGGGATACAATTAATGTCAACCTCAAAGCATGCTTTGTTCATTTTTTGCAGTCTATGTGATATTTTACGTAGTATATAAGCGACTTGTTTTTTTGAAAAGCAGAGAAGTTACATAGTATACCGCGTCGCGGTGTCGTGGAATCAAGAGTTTTTATTGCAAAGGCATAGCCAAGTAGCAATCCGTTTTTTTTTTGGTTTTCAGATACCGACTATATTTCTCTAAAAAGGTAATCGCAGTAGTAGTATCGAGTATGGCCAACTCAAGACAACAATAATATATATGTTCTGCAATTGAGTGCTTGACTGTGGAAATTGAAACTAGTGACATGGATGCATGCTTTACGAATGTAACTCGCTTTTCTATGGCTATTTGGCAAAATGTATAAAAAAGGGTTAGCGTTTTTGTTGGATAATGGTAGAAGTGTAGTGGTTGGTGACGATGACGATATTATGCTTAAATATAATTTGTAGTACCGTCTCACAGTCACATTCCCATCCGTCCGTCCTTTTGCATTATTGCATACCTTTGGTTTTTGCTTCGTAGTTTGATGTTTAGTATGCATTTTTGCATATTATATGTGTTTTGAAAGCAAAAAAATGTAATTATCAGACATTTGCCAAGATGAAGGGATTGTTCACATGCTAGTTCATGAGATTCCTGCTTTCTTTCCCAGATCAAAAACAAAACGAATTAAAGTAGCATTATATCTCCCATCTCCACAGTTTAGCAGATACGCTGTAACCTAGCCTAGTCAGTAGTTGACCCCCGAGAAGGTTTAAAAGACATGCTATAGTATTACTGAAGTGGTTGACAATGCTGACATTCATTAGAGTAGAGAGTAAAGACAGTAATTTAAAACGCTATGTACATAAAGGTTTATATGTTTAATGATGATCGACACAGGCTTTCTACGGCAGTCTGCATAGTATAGTATCTGTATTTTGTGTACATAAATATTGAACAAAGACGTAAAGCGTCAGCAAATATTTTTTATACTACACCTTTAATTTTCAATATTTATGGCATGGCATAGTATGAAAACATGAAAACCGAAAAAAAAGAAGTTAATACTGTATTCATGCATGCACCAGGCAAAGTTACCACACCACTTAATTTGTACCAGAATATTCCAAATACATTTTGTATCTAGTTTTTTGTAATTTCCCCATTATTAAATCAAGAGTGATCAAGGAAGTATTTAAAATCAATTCATTAAAATATTAAAACCACAGCATATTATATATTATATGTAGAGTATCGCCCATGTGCATATATACATGTCGTATGATGTATAGTCTTAGTCTTGACATCTATCGTGTATGCACTAAACATTTAGTAAATCAATGAAATTTTAAAATACCAGAAGTTCTTACGTGGCATGTGGGTAGAAACAGAAATGCTATTCTTACATTGTACTGAGTAACGACCATTCAATATAAAAAATGTCATTCTATAAAATTGCATTTTGTCGCATATTGCAATAAACAGTAGGACAGGACGAAAAGAGGCGAAGTCCATTATATCTTTGTTGGGTAGGTAGGGAAGGGAAAGTAAGTAAGTGTGCAGCTAGAAGATCTCAATTTATTTCTTTATTGTTTCTGCTGCCTATAATCCTATCATTCCTATCCTAAAATCCTTCTAAATTTTCAAACAGATGTGGGAATAGTAGCAGTCAGTAGTTTATTTTCATTTACTATTAGCCAACAGAGTCACACCAAAGAAAAAGGAAATGCTTCATCTTCATAGCTCATTTTCCTCGGCTTAAAAAGAGCAGCGTTCGTAAAAATCCATGTCCTATCATGAAAACGACAAGCCCTTAACCTTTTACAAACACGTATACGTGATATGTATGTATTCGGAGATATGTCATCATGATAAGTAGTAAACGTGAAATAAGGTGAGGAATTCGTAGTGTTAAAAACCCTATAAATACTTAAGAATACGCTTAAAAACCAGTATTAATGATCATCTTTCCAATGCACCGTCAAGTGGCGTTAGAGAAGCCACAAAGCTAGCCAAAGTCCGATACATCCGTAAAGTACGACGACAATGTAGTAGTCAACTAGTGCCACTAATGTTTCCATGTGGATTACTGGGATTAAGTATAAACGGTCCAGCCTGTTTGTTTTTAGGTCTCTTAATCTGACAATGGAAATGATGGTAAGCCATAAGTACGTGGCTCATACTACCTAACCCATTCTCGAAAGCCTCAGCAACTTAGATTTGTTGCAAAATGTCCCAAGAACATTCTCTAGGACTTAGGACTAGAGGAGAATCATTGCAGATAATATGATAATTTAACCTGCAAAAGTGATAGGGGGATTAGGTTGATGTAAATAAATAAGATGCAATATAAAGCGTCGTAAAAAAGTCTTTAGAAAGTAAAAACTGAAATACACCATGCAAATCACATCCAACCAAATGCAATGCAAGGATAACGGTTTAAAAAATATAAAACATTGCAAAGGTTCAGAAATGAAATTTTAGCAAAGAGCAAAATGTTCAAGTATGCTTGAGATGGAAACAAGATTTATACTGGTTAATTGATTTTACAATGAATTAATTTAATTTAGGTTCATTCCCACAGAATTAGCTTATTCCTTGGAATTCAGAATTCAGCCTTATATCCATTGGTTAGAGTTCTTTATCCACATAGAGAAACTTTTTACAAATATTAAATTCAAAAAGTCTTGAGATGACCTGTAATTATTTGGCTGCAGTAAACACAGAATACAGGTTAAAAGGTAAAAATTCTTTTGGTTCCCTGTCACCTGAAGATTCCTATACCAATCATGCTTTTAAAATTATTATAATTTTTTTAAAGACACCAGATATAATTTTAGGATTCTATTTTTGGACTTTGAACACTAATTTAAATATTATGACAAGATTGGTGTAGAATTTTTAACAAACATTGTATTGTGTGGTGGTAAACTTCATGTTAAGTATTTTATATGTAAAGTTAGTAAAATTACCAACTTTGAATGTCGGTACTGATATGTAGAGAGCATCTTTAGACATCACATCTTTATATCTTTCTAATCTTTCTATAAAGTTTCTTGATAAAATATGAAATATCTCGAACACAAAATACTCTTTGTTGTTAAAAAAGGGCCGGAAAGACAAAAATGTCTTATATGTCTATATCACGAATACTTTCTCCTATATTGCGGATTCCAGAATTATAATGCATATGTATATATTAAGCATTTAGCTGAAAATTAATATACAAAAATAAGACAGCAACCACAAAATAACATGTAGTATCATTTAAATATATGTATGGTACATGTTTGCATGCGACTTTTAAAAAATGGACTTTCCTTGACTTGAAACGTAGTCTATTTCTTTTGTTCGAAACAAAGGGAGTCTGAAAAAACTATAAAAATTATTATTGTTGTGCGCCAGTCCTGTTCTCCTCCCATGCCAATGCATGCAGCCTCTTTCGAAGAAATATTTATTCGACCGAAAGCGAAAACTGTTTTATAGGCTTACAATGATTTTACTTGTTTTAGCTTGTCGTTACTTTTTGCGGAATAGGGAGAGGGTTTTGTTTGCATGAGTAATAAAAATAAACCGATAAACGAAAGTACCAGCTTGCCAAATTGTTTAAAAAAAAACAATTCATTCCACTGGATTTTAACGAGTTCAAAATTGCGCTCAGACGACATCATAATAAATACAAAATTTCTGAGCTTTGAGCCACTTTATGCCTAAAAATGATCCAACAATTTAGTATGAAAATTTGTGTGCTACATAATTCCTTTGAGGATTTGCGATATAGTGAACATTTTCATATAAAAAATTGATAAACTTAGACCCAGGTCAGGTTAGATCAAATAAAAACATCAAAATAAAGAGTGATCTGGCATGACGATATAAAGCTACAAAGTTTCCGCTTCTTACAATCCAGTATCATCGACCAGCCAGTTTTGAAGCTGATTGGTGAAAGTGTTTAGACGCGAGAGCGTGAACATACAGGTATTTAATCGGTTAAGCACAAAAATTATGAAGTACCACTGGCACTTAATAAATTGACGTAGTACAGGACATGATATGCAACATATGATACACCGATATTCCAAGTAAGTAGTAAACAATTACTGGAGAACGTGCGTATTTACTGTTTCTCAGACCTGATCTATGAAAGTCGTCAAAAAGTATATAGATATGATATTTTGAAAGTTACTGTGTAAAATGAATATAGGTAGTTTCCTTCATTTATAGATACTTTCGCTCTGTCTGACAAAGTATTAAAAACATATGTCATGTAAAAGGAAAACAATACAATAATGTACTTTTTAAGCATCGACAGACCCCATTCATTCTATATTTCTGTCCTCCCCTAGTCCTCTGACTCTGATGAAGTTTATCATGAAGTAACGTCAGCGACTACATGTCGCTTTTTAAAAAATCTATGAAGTAAAGTGTTTGTTTACTTGACATATTTTCCCTCAAAATACAAATATTTTTTTCTGAAACTGTTGAGCTGAAAGTGATTAGTATAAACGTGGAAATGGCTGAGACATACATAATATGAATGTATGTAATTGAAACTAAGTTTCACTCAGCATCAATATCACTATTATTCATATGCATACCTTTGATACATACATATTTGCTACTGTTTCTAATCGCAAGTGATTATACTGATGATAACGCAGAATGCATGGTTCAAATGAGCCCGTATTTACCATCAATTCAGTACAGTATCAAGTCGATGAAACAATCCATTTAGCTTGGTTAGCATCGCTATTATTTGCTATTGAGCAGACAAATTCTCCTTTTGTAAAAGTGTTTGACAACAGTGGATAAAGATGCTTTCTAAATATTACATATTTGTCGTGGGAACTCAAACCAACATAAAAATTAACTCACAGAGAGCGCTTTGTTTTGCCAAAACCAATAACTTTGTATTTCCTTAGGCATTCGTATCCGCAAAGAAAAAAACTTTTTGCATTTCTGCACCAAAATGGACTTATTAAGCTACAAAGTTTACTCTTCCTAAAAATTCATCTAAAACATCAAACGATAACTAAAGAATTGTACATACATTCAAATATTAACTTATATCCATAACTTTAAAAAAATCTCCACGCATGATATGAATTAATGGAGATAAAATGCATCCAAAAAAATTGAATCTTCATCCTAGACTGACACATACACACGTATTGTAACGTAATGCATTATCTACGGTAAGTACAAATGAGTGTATTGTACCAAGTACGTGCCAAAGCCTTAAGATTAGTACACAAATCCAACAACGCTTTCATCTCTCTTCTCTGCACTAAAACGCTTCTGCTTCTACATCGCATTGATTTCCCTTTCCCAGCAGCGCATGCAGATATGTATAAAAACGTCCACTACTACATATATCATATCATATCATAATGCGTTTTTATAAAATAAAAGCAGCTACCTCCTCTACTGCTGTTGTCTTTGGTTTGATGCGTGTTATTGCATATATTCCATATAACTATTACATTTACACAATTGTAGTACCAGTACCAATTTTTTTTTATATGAAATGAAATAATATAGATATAATACCAGCATCATCATTCCGTTTAAGCATTGCTTACACTTTGCTTTGTACACAAAAAAAAGAAGAAGACAAAAGCGTTCTCTTGATATACCACACATACCACCCTCATACATATTTTTCAGCTATCAACAACACCAGCCTTTTAAGTATGACAACTACACAACAGTGCTGTTCTGTTGTTGTGTGCATTTTGTCTATATACCAAAACTACAACTCATACCATACCCCGAGTTCCTGACTTTGACTTGCTACGTAGTAAAAAAAACTGCTGTTGCTGTCTGCTGGTTAGTGTTGATATTTTTCAGCTTGCTGTGCTACTATTTCCAATGCAATGCTGAACGTTTTGTTATGAGTTGGCTTCAAACAGAAAGGACGTAGAACTGAACTGAAGGAACGCTGCGCTGCTGCTATTAGAAAAATAGGCAGAGAGATAAAGAGTGCCTCACACACTCTCTCAAATAGCACATCAGAAAAGACGTAAAGTTCACTCTCTCTGTTGCTTTGCCTTCTGGACTTGGACTTCATCTGCTCTTGTTGTTGTTGTCGTTTTTGTTACTCTGCTGCTGCTGAGCTGATAGTAACACCAAACTTTTTTTTATATCCTTTTGCTTCTGCTCATTTACAACAGCAGTTTTGTTGTTGTTGTCGTTATTATTTATTTCCGTGACTCGTTTCGCAAATTATATCATTTTAAAAGAAAACTACATTGTCAGTTTGATCGTCTTGTTGGGAAACTTTAAGTTGACATTATGTCATCAACACCAAAATCCGTTGGAGAAGAGAGCCTTTCTGGTGAGTAGAGTTTAATATTGTTTTTTATTCAAGTGTCAATTCGCCCTGTGCTTTGCATTGTGTAATAGGTAATGTCAAAATGCGGAAGCATTGATATCAAAAAAAAAGTGTACTGCGCAGTTAGCTGGTTTGATGGAATTTTTTTGATAGGACTGCTGATCAGTAATAGAATAAGTGGTTGAATGGATTTGTGTCTATTTCATTCGTAAGGGATTTTTTTAACGTCAAATTATGGGATTGTTATGAAATGATGAAGACAAAGAAAAATGGTTAAGGTATTGTCATTTGTAGGGTTCACGAAAAAGTGAAGGGTTATTGCATTCGTCCGTGCCAATTAATAAATAATTGTCAAATGGCAATGGCAAAGGTGCATGTGCAAGAATGCCATGATCATATTCCAACAATAAATTATGCATTTTTATCATTGTAACTTTGGTATTGTTGCCAAAGAAATGAGTTGGACTTGGATGATATGATGGTGATACTGACCAAAGTGGATCAAGGATCATAAGGCTGTAAAGTTGTCAAGACAAAAGTCCAAAGTTCATATGCCCTAAATGCATGTAGTACTTTTTAAAGAGAAGATACTTTAAAAAAGTATCTTTATTAATAAGTTTATTAAGCTGACAGTTAGGGAGAACAATGATTTTTATATTGTCAATGAAAAGGAAGAGGGGCATGATTTAGTTTTTTTCTGCGTTGTTGTATCATCTTAGTTAGTTCAATTTTGACTTTTGTAGTTGCAAATTTGCTTGACATTGTATGATTATCGTCATCATACAACTTGAAGAACGCCTCCCTCATCTCATTACTATTTTACAGTTGACAGTAGCAAATATGCCATAACCACCCGTAAAGTTGTAAAAGATGTTTTAGCTCTTTGGCATTATCGACAGCATGTCATTTTTAATGGGCCATAAAAAACATCATAAAACAATGCTACACTCATCATTTGATACTTCGGGTTAGTTTTTGGTTCTCCTCACATAACACTACAAAAATATTTCACGGAATCAGCAATACAGATCTGTAACATTCAACATTGTAAAATACAGTAATTTTTTTAATGTGTCATGAAAGTAGTCTCATTTTATTTTGCTAATACGCTATACCATGTTCCACGACCACCACCAATAGACCTAAGCAATGCATAATAATACCCTCCATTTCTTCAATATACCATTCATGTGTTTGTATGACAAATGTTATTGTCAGTGTCAATGGAATTTTTGATTTGACATTTTATTTCTAAGAGTGTCAATTTAGTTGAACTAATTAACTTCTTAGTAGTCATATTTAGTCTAACTATCTAAGTAGAGCAACTTTGATATGAAAATAATTAACAAGTCATGAAAGTATAGGTACGTGCATTAGTCCTCATAGTCATATAATACTACTAACTTAACCACCACGTAAAATACAAGTAGCTTGAATGTTGAAAGATGATTGCATGGAATAAATATGAGAATTTCAGTGCCAAGCAGCATCAGGTATTCTTAGGTAGTCTTTGAAAAAGTTCATTTCACTTTGTTTGTATACAAATATGATAACATCCTACAAAGTGTTTGTAAAAACAATGCTAATGATTTGAATAGTAAAATAGCAACTTCGTACGTGGAATGACGAAGATGATGAAAAAACTGGATTTTTTTTGAAGGAAAGGAAAAAAAGCACGTCATTAAAAGTACTATTTACAATTTACTCTCGCAAAACATATTTACTTGATGATGGTTCGTTTTCGGGCTTTCATTCATTTTTATGATACTGCTTTGGTTTACATACCAGCATAACGAATCAAAATATGTATTGGTGAAAGCGAAGCTCCGATTTTTCCTTTGATTTTCGGCAAAGATGTTTGTACACAAATGTACCTATTTTATTACATACACAACCAAATAGATTAGTTTTGGTAGGTTGGTAAGAAACTCGTAAATGGCATGTTTTTTTCTTCTGTTTCCTCTTACATTAAGACGAAGTCTCATTCAACTCGAATTTTCGCAGATCGGTTTCCCCTGAGATTTGCAATTTTGTCTGAATGACTGTTATTGCTCTGAAAAGCGTTTTCTTGTTTACATGCCTATACGTATTTACTGGGGAAATGGCTGTTGTTCTGTGTTCTGAAGGAATTCATTAGTTTATCGAATGGAGAGAAATGATCTTGCAAATGTTGAAATATATTTCAGGAAAAAAAACAAGATTTTTAACCATTTTTTATGTCTTTGCTTTTTACTACGTGTTTATATGCTGTTGCTGAAGGTCTTCCTTTTTTCATATTCTTTTTCAAAAAAACATACGTATACAGCAATGCTTCAAGAATCGTAAAACTTAGGATAAATGGCGGGACGATGCAATGATCCGAAGGATCCTTTCTAATCTTAGCACGTCATTATCTGAAAACATTGTATCAATCTTAATTTATCGTTAAAAGTAAGGTTAATTGCTGAGGCTTAAGTTCATTGCATTTGTAGCTTTAAAAATACTCAGCAGAATATAAAAGTGAGTCGAGAAATAGTGTGTATTTGAGTTTGCTCATCAACCACAATTTCTGTCACGTACTGTCACCTAAAAGCTGAGCAGATCAGTATTGGAAATTGGAACTGGCTTCCGAAAGTTGAAATGTAGTCAAAGAGTAAGCGTAGACGTTTGCTTGGCTTAGTTTTTTTTTATCCGCATACTTCAAGGATAATATCATAGTGCTTTCATCAGTTGACTACGTACAACTTTATCTTGTCTTAACGTAGGCAAGCAAGTCAGTCAGCAAGTCAGATTTCTTCTCTTTCTAGACAATCCTTTAAGTTTGTTTCCTTGGATTGCTTTATGTAGTGAATTGTGTTGATTACTTGGTATGCTGCAGATCTTATTGTCATGGTCATGGTAAAAAAAAGTTGACACAAAATGTGGGCATTAAATTGCACAATATTGTATTGTATTCCTGTGTCATGTCAATCTCATGGCTCTACTTGCAAACAAAGTTGTTCATTGATCACTCTAATTTTTCTATTGCTGTATCATATTACTTCTCTTAGTAGTAACTTGTGTTGAACCTGAACCAGAGAACAATTTTCCATGGGAATTCGAGAAACATTATGATAATTGTGGGTAGCGGGTATAATTTCACAATTTGCAGAGTTTACATGATTACATTGTGGTTTTTTACGTTGTGATACAATGTCATGAGCAAGCTTTAGTACACGAATGAAGAAGGGAAATGGTCAATCTGTTTTTGTGTCATAATAAAGCATGTGTGCATATATATACGTATATGAATTAGGTATCCAAATATTTAACTAAAAAACACGGACATTTCTAGTTTTCTCGTGACACAAGTATCATATCGCCATCATGCAAGGTAGAATAAATATTTGTCAGAGTTTATTATACGCTAGAGTAACGTTTGATTGACAGAGAGCTGTACAGCGTCATATTGCTCACCCATTATTTATGTAATTTCATTTATGCACGTTTCATCTTAATACTGAATGTTTAGCACCTTAGTCGTTTAAACACATAGTATCTATTATCATTATTTAGCGTCCCATTTGTTGTTTACGTGGCATTAGTCACTTATAGATATTCCCCATGTGTTTTAATGTAGACATGAACGTATGCATTTGCGCATCAGTCAGTAGTCAGTACACACACATAGTTATGCCAAAAAGTCTGTGTATACAAAAAAAAACTAAAATACCTTGTTCCTGTTGCTGCGCTGCTGTTTGGTTGGCTTACATCGGATGGCATGATTCACAATTGCGTTCTATCATACCTTGCACTTGGTGCTATGTGCCATTTGACAGATGATGGAAAGCATACTTATTTGCCTCACATCATCGCATGTTATGTCTTCACCCATTTCACAAACTTTGTTTCAACTTTCCTCATTGCTATAATAAGAAATATGAATCGTTACTTTTACTCCCGTATTTTCCCCTCCTCTACAGAAAAATTTCGAACTCTGAGAAATTTAGTGAATTCAAAGAATTTGTGTATCAAGCGAACTTCTAGGTAGTACTCGTGTATCCTTTTGGTTTACTGGCATTTTTCGTGGTAGCCACGAAAAAAGTAATATTTTTCACATTGACACTGATACTGGAACTGATAACTAAAAACAAAACATTTCTTATCAGTTTATACGCACATAATGTCATTAAAATGCCATTTAATCAGATCATCATAAGCCATACCGAGAAAATCTTTACCAAGAATTTTTACGTACAACCCAAAAAAATCAAGTAAAATGACAAAACAGTTTTTCCACGAGACTCTAGACAACTCATATAATATAGTTTCAACTTAGCTGGTTTCATGCCAATAATTTGCTTCTTATGTTAATCCTTTTCGAAATATTCTATCGCAACGTAATAGAAACATTATTGATTGTGGATGTATTGTTTATTGCCTTTTTATGAGGGATTAACTTTTTAGAAATTTAAATCATTGCAAATGGTACACTATGGAATAATAATAAGAGAATTTTTGAAATGTCACTTGCAGCGTCCTTTTTCCTTGTATATATTTAATTTTATTACAAAATATCAACTGTTGCATGTAGGTTCCATCCAATAATGAAAGGAAAATGTTTCATAAATATTTATGCTTTAAGGTCTCAAAATATCGAAATGAGTCAGAGACGTTTTCAAGTAAAGCAGTTTTTGAGATTAGGACAACGGTTTTTGCTAAAGGTTGTGGCGTAGTAGTGACTGATTGGTAATGAGCCAGTTAAAAAATGCGCAGTTTTAAAAAGTAAACCAGGTACAAAACTTCCAATTCAAACTTCGTCTTTAAAATGCAAATATTTTCAATAGCTCTATTAATATTATTACGACCATTTTTTCATACATTTTTGTCAATGAATGAAAATTATGCATGCGTGAAAACTCTAAGTATCTTTAATAATGAGAAATGCATGCATTGAACTTGTAGAATAAATTGCAAAAGTCAGTCTCATGCCATCATCACGATTTTTGTCGCTGTTGACAATAGTGTTGGTGATGTTGTTTTTGATGATGTCATGTTTGTTATGCTTTAATTTGAGCAGCCTTTTAAAATTTAAACTGCTCATTATTGCACTTACGATTAGTGTTCACCTCATCACATCATCAAACACGGCAAATACTTGGAGACCAAGTATGTGTGCTTGTGCATATTAATGTGGAAAATATGATAATGACGCAGCTGATGATGGAGTATACTACAAGTATACTGTAGAGACGAATATATAAAAATTTATTTATGCAGTTTGCAAAATTAAATTTATTTATACTTATGTACATGCATATCTTTCATCTCTTTTATTAGCATGAATCAATGGTACATATGTTTTTGACTTATGATCTCTTGGTCGAAAAAAAATATATAGAAATTTCTTTGCAATGAAAATATGGTATGGACTAACAATAAGTAGAATACAAACTTTTACTAGAGGTCATTGCCAATGGCTATTCTATTCCTCCATTTCTCTGAATGAAACCTTATCATATGATAACGACGCTGTAGTGTGTTGTAGTAGACTTGTATATTTGCAAGGCATTAAGTTACTCGGATTTGTAAGCCTAAATTCATATCAAGTTACCCACCATTGTAAAACCCATCAATCATAACTTTCTTTGTCTGATGATTGGCTTGAAGCTCGCAAAAAATGCATTATTAAATATTAGCCATATAGACTTGAAGTTTTGATAAAAAGTTTACAGAAGGCCAATTAAGTATTTTTATATTTGATATTATATTTATGTAATTGATTTCTCGGAGCAGGTAGAACAAAGAAATAAGTATAAGAACGACTACAGTACTTACACATCCCGTGCACAAAACATGAACTTTCAAAGTACGATTTTTTTACCGTCATAATCGTGAAAGTTTCATTAGTTCATTTGAAAAGTCAGTCAAGAGAAGTAGATAATGCTCAACCTGCTCATCAGCATCCATACAAGAAGTCACGAATACTCTGTTTTCCAAGTTTTAAAAATGACAAAAAATAGAAAAAAGAAGTTTACCATTACCACACGTTATGCGTGTGCAGAAAAAAGGGTAAAAAATTTAGTTGTTACATTGCTAATACCGCAGATGGGAAGAAAACATGTATGATGAAAACACATGCATACATACGTTCACGCATAATCACGCCAACTTGTATGAAAAATGTGAACATTCCTTTTATATTTGAGGTCACATGCTGTTATAATAATGGACTCTTCCATTTCTTTGTATTGCCTTACGATTTATCCAACTGAATGCCATGAAAATATACTGGAATTTTGAATCAAGAATAGATATTAAGATCAGAGAGAGCTTACTTATTTTTGTCAGGTTATCATTCTGCTGTTGACTTTGTTTTGCTATTCTTGGCATCAAAAGTCAACGTGATATTCTCCGACAAAACTAGCTGAACCCAGTTCCAGATTTCGAATTATTTATACACACTTATCTATGCGTTGTAGGCATTGGTCAAACCAAATCCTGTTTTGATTTGAATGCATAATATTTGAACTGTCAACCAGAAATAGACATTGTTTGGATTGAATTCGTTTTTTTTGGAGTCCATCGATCGTGCTTGTTATTTGTACTGATTACTCAGCGATTAATTTGGCAGTATAAAATTAATCAAAATCATAATATATGATGATCAGGTATTAATGCGGTAGCATGCTTTGAGTGCCAACTGATTACTCATAAAAATGTAATTACTCGAATAACCGTATTTTTACTTGAAAGCCTCCTTCCCACGTACTTTTTTGCTTGTATTTCACCTATCCACCATCAGCAACATAGTAGTGCCAGTGAACTGCTTTATCTCTTACGAAAGCAAACAATGCAACGCCCACATTGAAAAGTTTGTAATAATACGGTGAATAATAGGCAAGTCAGTAAGCCAAGCCACTAACCCCCTTTACGCCTTTTTTATCGTTACGGAATCATAATATTATTTTTCATTTCAGGTTACTCCTTAGTAAACAAAATGCATTTTAGTATTTATTGACATAAGTGTTTGAACGAATTCATTTAATCTACAATAAAGTACTTGAAATTTGATAGGAAGCTGAAACTGAATTTAGTTTGGAGACTTTTTTTATTGAGGTTCCACAAAAGCGTTTCCACGAAATTATAATTTTTCTATAAAAATAAAAGTTTGGGGAAAGGTTTATCATGTTGTATTAAAAAGGACATCGCACTATTCATAAGTTTGACAGACATGTCATAGCATAACGCAAGTCTTCGTCTTCAATGCATATGGTTTATATACCACATACACGTCTTGATAACGTGTGTGGGTGGAAGGTAAAAATGACAGTGCCTACACGTATGCTTGTTGTTGCATTTGGTATGTGAGATTCTGCACGAGCACCGACCTTTCATTTTATTATATTCATACGCCAAATGGCCAAATCATGTCATATTTTCCACGCATGATTGCTTTAATATTTCTTAGGTCTAGCTATTCTAGCAATTTCGATTATAAAATGCAAATTGATTCATTGCATCATCATCGTCATCTTCAATCACGACGACCACAGCACAGTTTTTCAACTTTCATTCATTCGAATTGAAAGCAATTAACACATGTCTGCTTAGTTCATTGTAGAAGACATGAATATTCTCTATATTTACAATATTTTAATTGACGTGTCAGTTATGTTGATTGTAACAGTGCTAAAACATGAATGATATTGTAATGATGATGGAAAGGATGAATGAATCGAAACTGAAAGTAATGGATGTGTTTGACCTGTCTTGCCACTCAACATCCCGTGTCTGCTGTTACTGCGAATGGCAGGTTGCCTGGCTTGCATTCTACTATTTTACCGATCACGTTTTTGTAGCTTAAATTTAATTATTCTTTAGTATTCATTTAAAATCAAATTATTTAAAATTAGTGGCAGGTCAGTTATCCGAAATAGCATTAAAATTGAACCAATAGTTAGAAACAAGAGAACGAACTTTTTGTTTATTGTGACAAATTAGACACCTTATTTCCTAATGCGTTACGTGCATTGGATCACGTAGCCTATCTGCAAAATAACCGAGTCAATATGAAGATCAAGAGGAGCAATGCACTTTCTTTCTACGTGTATTTCGGTGGTGCTACAGTTGCAGTGGTTTTGGTTGGTAAATTAGTATTTTTTTAGCTTGCTATCACTGCTGCAACCATACCTACTTATTTTTGCATGCCTAAATATTGCATTGCGTAGTTTTTGCACATGCACACATGGTATGAAGACAGGAAAGTATACACTGCTCAAAATTATTTTCTTAAATTTACTTCTTCATTATGCGAATAACCGTATTCATTATCATATTTATGTCCAGAATTATAATATCATATGAGAAACTTTAGCCTGCGCTAAAAAGACATTCGTTTCTAAGGGTTGTTATAGTAGAAAAATACTCTAATTTCCTGGCAGCTGTGTCAGCCAAATATTATTGTACTGCATACTGCGTGGTTCGCAAAACAATTCATTTTAATCAGCTTGACAATATGTTCGGTAAACAGTAAACAACGCCATGTATCAAATCATGCGAACATTTTTTTTGTCTGAATGTGTTCCTTACCGACCCAAGTCCAAAACATTGTATTAACTTTGTGAACAAGCCACGCTTTTCATTTAACAGCAGCGTAATTTGCTATAAAAGTTTTTGACACTACTCGGCCGCCACACTACTTTTCGGCAATCGTCTATGCTGGTGACTTGACGTTGTTGAATACATAAATATGTTATAAGCCGGATGACCTTACTTGGCGAAACAGTTGAAAGAACTCTTCTCATTTATCCATGTACAACTACTTATTTTCTTATTCTTATTATTATGAAGTTTCAGTTGGTGGTGCGTCGCAGAAGTTGTTCTTATGAGTATTGTACGTGGCATCCAAATCACATGCATCGTCCATATATGCTTCCTAATTTGAAAGAAAAGAAACACAGGCATAAATGCAAAACACTCATCTTCTTTCAGTAGTGGTACAAAAATGACAATTAGTCTTACGCTAATCAAACGCTTAAAGTTGGCTGGCTGTGTTACATGAAATTTAGTGATACATTGTACACGAAGTGGTTTCTCTCAATTCACGACGTATGAGTCTGCTGTACTTGTGCTGTTGATGAATGCTTGTTTCTTCTGTCATTTTTGTCGACGTTTTTTATCATCATGAGAAAACCACGTGTGAGATAAATGCTGATCATCACAGCAGCAGCAACCACACCAAAAAGAACGTTTTCTTTCTTTCACTCTTGTTGCTTGTTTTAACTCGGTGGTCGGGTGTCGGGTGTAGGAGCCTGTGGACATTTGTTTATATTTTGAACCACATACGCAATTGGAAATGAAGTATTTCGTCTACATAAAATAAACATGCAATATGCGATGTGGGTTGTCAATACAAAACATTACGCTAGACATTTTATAGAAATTTTGTAGCTCCTCAATAATTTTTTAAGGTAGGGCAGGTGTTTGCACTCAACTTTATCCTGGGATACGTGGTTCATGATTTGGGGATTGCCTGCCATCAGTTTTAATGCTATAGTTGTGTAGGATAAGTCGTTTTTACAATCACAGCGAAGTAGTTTTTCTTGCTATGAGCATCTACATTACATGCATAATATATGTACGTAATCCACTGCGAGTAAAGACCTTCACCCCTTCTCGCCATTTTATGACTTTACTTTCTGCTGAAATGAAATGTACGATTTTTTGCCAGCAGCGCAAAAACCAGAAAATTGTTATATTGCTAGCTAAATCTCTTGGTGTACACCTTACTCGTTTTATGGATTGTTTATGGTTGTGGAAAGAAACATGCAATATGGATATGCAAGCAGATTGGTCATAGACTGGCAGTCAGACGAGTTTATGCTTTTTGTTTCTTGTTTTTTAAAGCAGGAAAGCATCTTTGCTTACATGTATGTAAAATGCGTGTTATAATAGGTTGAAGAGTACACGTCTTAAAAAGCTGCTTCACTCCAGTGTAGTTAGGAGCTGGAGCTTGGTATAACATGGTACATTTTTGCTATGAAAGGTGATTGTAACAGCTAGCAAGGTTAAAGGTAGACTAGAATTGCAATACGTATGCATCATTTATTACGAAATAATGACCCATGGCGCCAGATTTTTAAAAATAGTTAGGAAGAAACAAGTGGGAAACGACTATAAGGTATGAAAACGATAACGAAACGATATGAAATGGCAGTAAAATAAAGGGCAGTACGAATTGATCTCTAATCAGTGATCTTGCAACTCTTGTAACTACGTCAAAAGGCTATTTTTATTCCCTATACCTTATTTATTTTGATGCTTAGAGCGCGGAAGGAAATAAATCCAAAAGAAACCACAATCCCTTACATTGCTAAAATTGACTTTTTCATTTGGCCTCTTTAGCAATAAAGGTACAATTCTGGTAAGGAGTACATTTTTTTGTAGCAAATTATATTAAATAAAAGCCGTGTTGAAAGGATAAATTAGTTTCTCTGCGAAGTTATTTATTTATTTGCTCAGAACTGATTCTGTTGAACCAGCAAAAGTAAATGCTTAAATTGATTTAATAACTGATAATAAAGCCAATGCTACCTAAGGTTTTTGACAGCATGACATGCAACATGAAAGATGTATTTATGGTCAGGTTAGCAGGTTGCTTTTTTTAGTACGCATACGATTTGGCTGCCGTTCTTTGTTTTTGTTTTTGCCGAGCAACACAAGAATACAACACAAAGTCGCATGTTTTCTTGTGTATGTGGTATATGATGGTAAAGTTTGCAAATCCCATGCAAGTGTTGAAACTGGAACCTCTGAAATGTTTCCTTGTGGTTGATGGTGAAGTATGCACCAAGCACCACCAACAGCATTTTTTGCTAAATACTTATTAACTACCGAATTACGAAGTACGGTAGTTAATGCTTTTAACATCCTGTCTGTCTGTGTGTGTGTGTGTGTGTGT
>JAQFZG010002123.1:0-17846 GCA_034695465.1 Entomobrya nicoleti
TTTCGTCATTAGTATGATTCAAGTTAAGCAACCTGCTATCTATGTTTTTGTGATGATATTTTGTTGGAGCTGGCACGAAACATTAGTGTCGCAAGATGTAATATTTTTTTATTTATATCAACATTTTATTTTGGTATTGGAATTTTGAAAGATATATTCGTTTTCGTTTCTGGATATCCGGTGGGACCAACACTGCAGATGAAATTTCTTGACAGTCAATGACAAACAGTGTATCTAGTACTAGTGTCTAAATGATTCTGAGAAAAAATTAAACTGATCAACAATTCTATTCAAGTCGAGTGAACATTTGCATGTTATGAGAAAATTCAACTAATATGAAAATTCGACTAGTAAACTAAATTCGTCTAATGGAAATTCGACAAGAAATAATTTTTCGACTAGTGGATTTCGGTTACGGTTTTTCGACAAGAGGTAACAGTGCAAGGGTTCTTTCTGACATATTATCGGCTCCCGTTCAAACCAACACACTATCAATTTATGTTTATTGTAATGTAGTCTCTCAAATTTCAAAAACTACTAGTTAACTATGCTGAGTTGATCCAAATTCTCATTAACAAACGACAGCAAACTTCCATCATCAATTTGGGTTTGCTGGGTCCAACCACTTAATTGGAGCATAAAAATGACTTGCTTTTATATTAGGTGTTTTTGCTTAACCCAAAATATTAAAAAATTAAACTTGCATATTTGTTATTTTATGAAGTAAACTTTTGCAATTTATGAATCAAAAGAAAACACGCACAGCGTGGGAAATATGTAATGGAATATTCTACACGCATCAAAGAAACACTGTTTAAAGGGAGCAAAATATTTGATCCGTGGACAGCTTTTGATTTTGAAGTACTTGAACTTAAGACCACCAATTAAAACATTTAAAACATTTCCGGTTATTTAAAAAATTAACACAAGTTTGTATGCGTAAAAAGCTCAATAAAACTGGAGATTTTTAGCTATCATCAGTCCTAGCTTCATAATTATTTTTAATTATATACGATTAAATATTTGATCAAAATACTTCAATTTGTCTTTAAAAAATCATGCTAACAATAATAATGTTTATTTTTTGTATAAATATAATAGCGTAAATAATCGAATGACTCACTGAAGGAAAACGGTTAAAAATTAAATCGAATAAATAAGCTTAAATGTACCCATTATTCATGCTATTCACATGGTCACAAATTTTTGTCCCTGAACTTCAGCCGAAAGGTTAATAAGTTCAAGGTAAAAATTTGTATTATGGCAATTCGGTAATCCGAGTGGAAATATTGTCTTCGATACTTAGCCTTATAGACAATACAATACACGCTATTATTTACAAAAACTCGTGAAAACATTAAATTTCTCCTTTACAATTTACAACAATGTATAAAGGTTTAAAATACTTACTATCAATAACACCATTATGATTAGTAAAAGAGTTCTTCTTGATGTACTCATGTGAACGATTTAGAGGAAACAAACAAGTGTATCATCGCTTCTACAGCAGTGTATTGTCAATTTTAAGATATATTGTAAAAAATAAAGATTGAAAAATAATGGCACAAATTTTTGTACTAAGGATTAGATTGGACAATGTACGCAAACGATTACTAGCACGAACACGAAATGGTATTTAAAAACCAATTAAAAAATAATACATTACCCTAAATGGACATTTTTATTAAAGATTTAGTATTCACGAAGCATTATTATTGGGTGATGCAAATCAATCATTTGGTTAACATGCATATCCACAGCTGACTACCGCTAAAATATTATTTCAAGAACGCAAAGCTGATTTTTTAGGTAAGGTGTTGAGTAGCAAAGTTAAATAGGATTGCGTGACATGACGTTTTTGAAATATAAAACTCTGTTACAAAATATATTCAAATTTCATATTTATTTTCGTGTCCAATCGATTTTATTTTTTTCATTAGATAATAAGTACAAGATTCATTGTGAATAATAAAATAAAGTACAGAATATGCATCCATGTTACTTTTTCATAATAATTCACTGGACCAAACATAAGTCGAAATTCTGAACATGAAGAAACGTTTTTTATGTTTTCCCAAAACCTACTTTGTGATATAATATTCTTTAACCTTCCAATTGTCAAACTTTGTTTACATGCAATTGTCACATCTTGACTTATTCTATTTACCTTACCTGGAGAAGAATAGGCAATAAACACGTAAACACATGCATTTACTGCATTCCCTAAATAAAAACACTCTGGGACCGATGCCGTGTTTCGAATTTTCCCATTAATTATAGCTGTATTACATATTACAAAAGTTAGTATATATAATGTTTAATCATAATAGCAATTAAGGGTTGAAAGCAATCATTTCCTAATATCAAATAAATTTTAAGCTTTCTGTACTTCTGTAAAATATTTTGAAAATCAGTCAGAGTCAAGTTTTTTGATGATGTATAAATTTGTTCACTAACGTAGACAAGGGCTATATAACACAAAACATTCCACTTCCTGCAATTATACTTGTTAAGAAAGCTATTATTGCAAAACTCCAAATTTCGTATATGGCCAGCACTAGTCGAACTATTATATACATCAAAAATCTGTCCTTCAAATTGGTAAATATAAAATAAACTATGGGATCAACACCTGTAAATATATTCATAAATGAGTAAAATAGAATAAAACTACAAGGAAATAGAAAACTAAGAAATAAATATATTCGTATAAATTTTTGCCACTCAACAGATTTTAATGTGAAGACAATGTTCACGAAAGTTGCAAATTCGTGTGATTTGCTTTCACAAAGTTGATCGAGGCAACTTCCCAAAACCCAAGAATAGCTCTAAAATAAAAACTGAATGAAACTAAGCGAATTTAATTGTTTTCCTACGGCGGGGATTTTAAATATAAAAAACCCTTTTAAAATACTTAAAACAGTATGTAGAAACGAACACATTTAAGAAATTTTCTAGAATTTGGTTTTCTAAAAGTATCAAGTATTTTTCCATTATGTTTGCTGAACCGAATTGGAAGTACATTGAAGGATAGTTTTCCGGCGAAAAGAAAATGCTTCCCAAAGTAATCTTTTACTGAAATATTTTGAAGTTTTTGAATACTCACTTTGTATATACGATTGATAATATCTCTCATGGATCCTTTTGCTGGTGTGCATTGATACATTTTCAAGAATGCTTGTTTATGCAGAGTTTCTGTACTTTTTATCATATTTCTAATAGTCCTAATGAATAAAAACTATTGCGCGGTGGGGGTATAGATTAAAAATTACAACTTCGCTATATTAAACTATAAGTTCCAACTGGATTTAACAAAAAAAAAGTAAAAGTATTGAGCAGTATAAATAAATATATGTACATTTAAATACGAACAAAACATTTTTAAACATTCATGCCTGCCAACGGAGATAAATAGAAGGCATAAATCCTTTTTTGCGAAGGTAGCAAGTATTCAAGTTCCCAACTAAAATAACAAACAAATGTTATTTATACATCAACATTTTATATTCGCTTAGTTTTAAATGCTAGAATAAGTCAGGAGCAAGCACAATATAGAAACCAAAACAGGAATACTTGATAACCGTTACTATTCACCATACTATAGTGTTTTTCGAGTCATACTTCACAAAGTCTTGGGAAGTAATAATGCCAGACGAGAATTTTAAATAAGCCGTCAAGATTCAGTGTATAAATTCACAATTAAAAAAGAAAGAAATGGACACATTCAGAATTTGAAATTTAATAGTTTATATGGCGTTTGCCAATAAAAAAGTATTTTCAAAGCCATACTTTATTTTTGTCGAGTTTTGAACTACTTTTAAGTTTGATACGTTTCCACACATAATAAATGCATACATGTTTTATGATATGTTCTAACATATATGTAACAGATGATACATTTATTTGAGAAAAAATATAAATATATCTTTAAAATAAAGTTTGGCCTACATCACGGTTAGTATTGATTTTATACCTACAATTTCAGATATGCCGGTATAATCCTGGATCCTAACTTAATTTCCAAGCCACAATACAAATAAGTTGATAAAATAGTGACTAAGCAAAAATAATTAATGTCAAACTTCTAGTTAATAAAGTTTATCTTGTCAGCATGTGTTCATTTTTTGGGCAAGCTAAATGCCACAAAAATTGCCTTATATGAGACAAACAACAAGATAAATGCTCATAATAAGTGAACGTTCTGATTCACGGCGATTTAAAATATTAGATCAACCTATTACACATTCTGTTTGCTGTATTGAAATCCGTACTGCAAGACATTAGAAGTATTAATGGAAAACTAAAAACGTATGTGTCTTTACAGAAAAAAATGTTAATTTCAAAAGCAGTACTTATTATTTAAATGTTAAGCAGTTTGTACGACTAGAGCGTAATTTGTTTTTTTTCTGCGGGTTTTCGATACAACAGTTTGAATTGGCTTACGTTGAGTGTAATTGTTACAATAATTGACTGAAAAAATCCAATACGGGAACAAAAATAAATCCAATTCACATGTTTTTCACAATATTGTTTTTTGCTTATGTTTTGAAAAATTGTAATCGCGAATTTGTATCGTAAGGAAATCTCTGAATTCAAATTAATTTGGTTCAAAACAACAACTTCAGTTATTATTTTGTTCAAATAACAGCACAAAGTTGGTCAAAAATCAAAAATACACTCAAAAAATTTTTGTTTGGAACTGTGTTTAACAATGACCAGCGCATTAAATAATTTTCGTAATGTTATCATATCAAACATACAAATATAGTTACCTGCAGAAATTTAAATTGACACACATATGTTTTGAATAAAGCATTAAAGTTAATTTGTTTTCAAACTGTTGAGTTTATTAAAGTTGGTTGAGTTGACAATTGTGTATTTGTCATGTTTTAGGCCCATAGTGAACAAATATTTATTTGTTGTATCAAGGAATATTTGAATTCTGATTTTCTCGATAGTTTGAACGGTTATCGTTAAACACAACAAGTTTAACTCCGCAAACTTTCATTATAATTTGCAATCGCTCTTGTCATTACCCAAATCTAAACAGTAGTAATATATGTTAGTAAACATCACGTAGATAATTTTAGTAAAAAATTATATAAATAGTCATAATTTTTGAAATATCCAGCAATTTAATTTTTTTCTGAAACCAAGTTCTAAAACAGTAAAATCCCAGCCAAACTTCAACTTTTAGACAACCTTTCCAAAATCAAGTAAGACCAACAAAACTTCCTTCAATACTTTTCTTAAAAAATCTTTGCTTTACCTTTTCAGTCGCTTAAAAATTCAATCCGGCAGAAAAACTTCGTTCTAAAATGTCAACCCCATTGATATGGAAAGCCCTTGAGCTTTGTGCTATGGTCTATAACCCCATTCTTAACCGGCATATCATCACTGTGAACCCAATTATTGAAAACATTTCGATAGAGACGCAGTACAGTAATCGTAAAAGTTTCCATATGGCAACCTCCATACTCACGATAATGTTTTGTTTTGAAGTTCACTTTCTCGCAAGACATATTTACGAGCCGGATTTCAAGTACAAATATTTGACTCCGTTTTACATTGAAATTACAACCGTTACATTGGTATACTTACTCCTCACCTATGTAAATCAAACAATGGGACATGAGCTTTATGATTGCGTTAATCAAGCCTTAAAATTTGAAAGAAAACTTTTCGGTTCAAAAATGCCTCCAGTTGGATATTCCACTAAATTAGGACACTACAAATTAATACGACAAGGTATTTTAAGAAGCAAGTTTTGGGAAAGTTTTTTGCACATTTTAAATTTTAACGGTTATAATTTCTATTAAATTACCTATTTAGAGTTTGAAAAACTACTTCAAAAAGATCCCTCAGCAGACAAATTAGGTATTTTGCTATACGGAGTAGCAGTATTGTATGCACTAATTGGCTTGGCTTGGACACCATTCGGTGTTTACTACAACCTTGATCCTGGCTTCTTCTTCTTTGAATACATTTTTGGACGCATGGATAATCAATCAATAATAATAAACTCATTTTGTTTGGCGGCTCGATTATTCATAACATACGTGTCAGTACTAGAGGCAACTCGATCATATGCATTGACACTTATAATACTTTCCGCTTTTCTAAACGTCACTCTAAAATGCTTTCGAAAAATTCGGCAGTTTCCAATATCCAGATTTCCGATTTCTCACTACCTTACTATCCAACTAATTCTTTCCATTGGCCAACAACCAATTCATTATATGGCTGGGGTTCTAATGATTTGTGGATTTGTGACTACGGTTGTCGGAAACTGGATAAGTCTGCTGGGCTGGAAATTTATTCCATTTGGAGTTAATATTTCTGTTTGCCTGATAACCTTAATTGTATATTTAATAATTAGGTCATGCCTTCCGGTTGTTATAGAACTAAATTTTAAGAGCAAATTACAGCTTAAAACATGGAGCCTAATGTACTTTAGGAGGTATTGTTTATACAAAAATAACAAAGGACTATCCATTGGCTTATTGCTAAAGATGCATTGCAGAGCTCAACGACCAATTACAATTTACTGGTGTGCATCAAAATTTCAAAAAGAAACCAAAGTTAATTATTACTCCAATATTTTGGAGTATACTGCGAGTTTAGTGCTTGGATACGAAGTTCAAAAACCTACGTGACTGTATGTTTGCAACGAAGAAAGTGCGTGAAAGCTTCTATGTCGCATAGGTTTTTAACCATTGTTGCATAATATCACAAATTCAGTATTTATCTATTTAAGAGAGTCATATGTATAGAATGTATATGGATGTGTGCTAATCACATGCATTAATATAATGATGACTTTGTTGTCTTTTTATGTATGGTGACCACCTAGCAACTATATTAGTGTACCTTTTACCTGTTTCTTGTCATCTAATCTAACAATACTATTTTGTCATAATTGCACTTGTGTTACGTCTTATTCTACTACTTTTCTACTACATCTTCACGATTCTTCTAATAAAGAATCAGTCTCTGCGTTGGACTGAAACTGCAATGTTCTTGCCATTTTTGTAATCATTTACAGACACCCACAGCATACAATTAAAGATTAGTAAAACAACATATACATCTGGGATTCGGGCCTTATTCTTAAAAAATATTTCCTTACATAAAATCGGGTTATTGCTTTACTGGTGACACCGAAAATTCTCCCCCTCCGGGTCAACGCAGGAGCGTTTTTCTTTTTTTGGTTCGTCGGAGGTTCTCTTTGAATTTGTAAGCCATATTATTCTTTATTTTCTTTCCTCCGTAATGATTATTCTTTTCTGTGTGTGTGTGCTTGAGTGTGACTGCGAGACTCCGGTCCTCTCTAATATCTTCCGAATTTCTTTTTTACCCTCTTTTATTCATTAACGCTAAAAATGCGTTTTGTTAGGTCCACTAACTTACAAAAAAATAAAGTGAAGAAATTTATCGTTTTTGCAGGGTTCTGTAACCATTAATATAATCCTAATTCTAACTCAGATATCGTACATTAATGTACTGTGCCAAATCCTCAAATTGATATACGTAATCCTTATAGATCAATTTTCTGTCCTCCAATAGAACGGTAAAAGAAAACAATTAAATATAATTATAGAACATTTGTTCATTCGATCAAATTGCTAATTATGATGTACGATTTCAACGAAAAAAACCCAAAAGATTGATATCCTTTGTAATCGTTTGTGTTCTTTCTGGGGGTGTTGGATGAATAATACCAGTTTCTCGGTGGTATCGGCAGATCCTGCACAATCCAATCTATCTAATTTTATCTAATTTTTCTGTTTCGCAATTTAAAACATCGGATGGTCGGACTCCCCTAAACTAGCTAAACCTCCAATGAATTGCCAATTTTAAATAACTGACCAATTCAAGGCAAAGATTCACTGAATACAGTTCTTTATTGTTAATAAACTAGCAAATTTAATTTAACAGTGATTATTTTTAACTATCATGACGTAACAAATTAACTTATTTTTTCTCTGCACAATTTCACGTTGACTCTCAGACAGCTCAACGCATACTAAAACTTCTTCCTGCTTCTTCCTCTCTTCTTTCTTCTCTTCACCACCAAACTCGAGGCCGACGTACTTTCAACGTTTTCACGTAGCCTTGCAGTCTGGAAGCTTCTACTCATAAACATATACTTAAATCTACATAATTTGACTACATACAAAATACACAAAATACAGAGGTATTTGCTAAATCCTGATACTTTGCTCGCTATTGTTATTGCTCACTCAAGCGTGAACATGCGTTCACACAATGCAGTCCGCTGACCAATCACATGAGCGTTTTCGTTTTTGTTCGGCGAGCAAACGTTACAAGTTTCTCCCGGTTTGACTGTATGTACATAGTACTCTTACGCTAATACAAAAAACAAAGATAACCCTACAGCTACAAATTTCATAGCCACAACAACAATTTGCAAGGATTACATTTAGAATTTGCAGATTTATCTCACTTTTATGAGAGACGAAAATTTTACTTTTTCCTTGGTATGCGATCATGCATATGGATTTGATATTATTATAAATAAATTACGTTGTCTGTCTGTCTGAAATCTTAACCTTACTCATTTAACCCGTTATGGTAAGAATCCTTTACTATGTCAATGTGAATTGTGTTCCTTCTTCTACCTCAATACACATATTGCATACTCTAAAGAAGGCTTGCCTAACCTATATACTATGTTGTTACTGAATGAACGATATTTATTATGGGCTCTGCTATACTACTTTAAATTATATATATATAAATGTTATATGTTAGAGCATTGTAAATAAATATGCACTTTTGTCTTACAGGCGAACAAGAAAAGTAGAAATATAAAGACGCATTATAACGTTAATATAAGTCAAAAGCCAATTAATTATCAAGATTAACAATATCGTCACCGCAGAGATTAGAATAGCATTGAGCACAATTTTCATCATCATAATTTTTGTATGTGATGTTATATGCAATGTTCACCATGATATGACTAATGAAGATGAACATGAAGTCGTCACTATTTAACTCTCTTCCGGAGTACTATCTCAAGTTATTGATAACACTGCTACAATATTTCTGGACACAACATTATTTTATGGTAACGTGACGTACGAAGACCACTCGTAACCAAGAATGGCATCACGAACAGATGTTGAGTTTGTGCAAAAAAGAAACCATAAAGTATCCACTTTGTCGAATTGCCCCAAGGTAAGTAACCACTCTAATAGAGATAGATCAAGAATAAGACCCATCATTATACAATATGGATTTTGTTCCTCCATTAACAGACTACTCTACAGCAGTAGTATTTCACCACAAAGCTTACCTAACTGATCTATCAGTTTCCAATAAATCCCAATATTTACCCCATATTTCGTTTACCACAAAAATCAGACCATGGAGACAATTCGGTCAAATTTTTGGCAATAGGAATGGGGGTGGATTGGATTTGCAAAACATATCTTGCCCCCGACACGGTGTCAGAAAATTACATAATTGAACAGAAAGCTAACTTAATTATGGCCAATCAAAATTTATTGGAGCTTTAATCCCAAGCGGAAGCTTTTAATAATCATCAAAAACAAGACGTAGCTGAAGTGTTTAGTAACGTACCGAAAATTTTAATTTTTAACGAAATTTAATCCGACGTCACAAATTATACGGAATTACCAAATTCATTTTATTTAGGCTCATTAAGAACAGATATGATGATTACTCATACTGCTAACATTGTTGGTACACCAATGCAGAATATTTTCTTATTGGGCATATTAAACAGTTGCAATAGATTACAAATTTCTCCTTTATTGAATACAAGAAAAATCTAAGAACAAATATTAAAAATGGAAAAGATCTTAGACACTTATAGTTATAAACTAGCAACACTTAATCCTAGAATATTGCAACAGTTAAAATTGTGTAAATGTTTTAACGACAAGACAAATAATACAATTCTTATTGAAGTAAGAGTGCCCATTATATTAAAGTCCATGTCGCAGCCAAAAATTATAAATTAAAAACTCTTCCGTTGGTACACGAATCTGATAAAATATGTCAGGACTCAAAAACATATTCTGGTACTTATATTACCTGGAGAGTTCATAATATGTACTACTTTACTAATTTGGATAATATTCCTGAAGGTTTGTGCACCCTACCAAATAATATATGCTGTATTCTGCCTTCTGAAATTGAGATGGCTTCATCTTCTCCTTGTCTATCTGCGTTTTTATTTCGTAATACACTTGACTTCATAAAACAAAATTGTAAACTATCTTGTTACATGTCTAGCTCTATAGCACCTTCGGTGAAAAAAGTTATCAACAGGTATCAAGTTCTTCTTGTAAATGCAACTGACGTAAGTGTGTCTTGCATACGAAATTCGTACACTCGAAAATTAAATGTAGCTAAACCTGTAGGTCATTTATCTGTGAGTTTGACTTGTGACTGTGCTTTAACACTTGAACGAAAAAAAGAAGTAGTTACTCCTCCTTCTTGCTTATCTAAATTAGAAAATATTATTCCGACTATGCATATTATTATCCCTGCTGCATGGGCATCCATTGAAAATAAATTCTACATACAAGCTCAAAACTCTAGTGCTTCGCATTTCTCTCCATTAGAGTTTCCTTCATGAAACCGAATAATCAATGACGTTACAAAGTCAAAGAGAGTACAGTTTAATCTAAGCTCTTTTCCTTCTGACCTTATCCAGCATCGTGCTGTTTATCATAATGCTTATTCAAAATATTTAATGATGTTGTGATATTCTATTATATCCCTGTTAATTTTCATTTTATGTTTCAAGGTGTATGGATCACCTACTTATCCGTTTGATGCATTGCCCACTGCTCATTCATTAGCTACTGATGTTGTTAATGTCACTATGCAGCATGTGTTTATAGAGAAACCATACATGTTCACAATATTTTTAATTTTAATCGGTGTACTCGATATTATTGTTCTTCTTTGTATTTGTAGTATTGTATATTGCATTTTAAAATCATGCTGTGGTATACGTCTATCTAGAACTAGCATCGATAGCGAGTCATATAGACGTACTCCTTCTCATGTCCGTAATGAAGATGATAGAACTCCGTTACGTTTTAATCGCCTGTACCCTACTGTTGCCAGATCATAGTAATCCGTGCGTCTTTTATTCTGACAGAAATTATAAATTTGGGTTGTGTATATAAAATACTTTAGACTTTAAATATAAGTTATAATTTATACTGCTCCGCAATAAGCTTAAGAGCCATAATTCACAGTTTAATGAAAGGATATACGTATCTGATTCTATTGCTCCGCTTTAAGCGTAGAGTGTTATTAAAATAAATAATATGTTTTATGTAGTTGTCGTATCTTGCCTAAAAGCTCCGCTGTATGCGTCAGAGCCCATGAGGTTAATTATTCAATAAATTGTCTCAAAGTGCCCCATGCCCCAACTTCCACTTCGGGGCAAACTTCAACTTGGGAGTGGAGGCCAACTTCCATTTGGGGGCTTGGGTCCAACTTTCACTTAGGACTTGAGTCCAACTTTCACTTGGGGCTGGGGGCAAACTTCCACTTTGGGGTGGGTGCCAACTTCCACTTAGGGGATGGGGGCTAACTCCTATGGGGACGGATGTATAGTATGTGAGTTAGAGCTAACGCATGCAAAGGAAATCAGAGAAATGAAGCTTGGTGTAGTCCAAGAAAAAAGGGCTTAGATAAAATATGCTAATGAAAATGCGAACATTGTATACCATAAAAATCTAACGTTGATTTTATGTTGGTCTGATTTGATATTGAAGTAGTTCTACGAGTAAATATACACGAGTAATAATTTTAGTTTAAAATGGAAATTAATCTAAAAGAAAAAAAGCCAAACATGTGCCAGTTATATTATAGTTTTAAAAACGCGTTCGACACAGTAGAGTATTTACACATAAGAGGATTCGTATATTATGTAATATATAACACAGCATTTTATTACGCTTCAGTGTAGCACAAAAGTATTGCCTGTGTTCCTAAAGTTGGATATTTATGTCTCTTTGCTTAGCTATTCAATCAATATTTGTATCAGAACAATATGCCAATTGTAATGAGTTCCATAAGCTTAATTACGCGGAAACCAATTAAACAAGCACAACATGTTTTCGTGTTTTTGTAGATGCGTCCTAGTTTCAACCAGTTTGAGACAAACATACAAAAATAAATTTCTTATCACAACTACTGACACATACTAAAATATACGCTTACTTACACTGAATATTGTATTGACAGTTTTGCAGCGTCTATATATACATATATACTCGATTTTTCTACAGGTAGAACTTCCATAACTTTCGATCTAACATATAAGTTTATTTTTGGTGAAATAACCACGTAAATGTTTTAACTTGATAAATCAAAATTCATTTAATTTGGCTTGATATTTTCCAATATAGGAGAATATTTGCCCAATATTCCTAACCAAACGTGCAAATATGCAACATTTTTCTCCAAAATTTTAAATCAAAAATTTACTCAGAATTTACCAAAATGAATTACTCAGTTATGGCAATTTTGTTAAAATTTTCTGTTGTTTTAATTTTCATAGACAGCTGTCATGCCAAATTAAACACTATTAACTTTGCACTTTATGAAATATCTGCTAAACAACAATCAGCGTACTCTAGTCTACGAGATTTGCCCTTTCCAGAAAATCGCTTTAAGGGAGTCCCTTACCTATTGCTGTTGAGATTGCTCGCTGCAAAACTAAACATTTCAAATGTGATAACAAAAAATTGGTACGATAGAAAGCTTCGAAAAATAATCACTTCAAACATGGAAGACATCAACGACGTTAATATTTTCCCAACAATTTCGTCGTTTTCTGAGGGCTTATTCCGTCCAAACAAAATTTGGGAGCGATACAAACGTTTCAACAACAAGCCAATATTCATCAGTGCAAGCAACTACGAGTTTAATTTTCTCTATTGCAACCTGCCACATTGGAAACAAGAGCCCATATGGTCGCCTAAAGTGTTTACAAGCGTATTTGATAAGAGAACATGGTTATGCATTGCTATTACGTTTGTGACCTTGGCTATTGTTCTGGAACCTAAGCAAATTGACAAAAATATTCTACTCCTTTTGTCATCTGTGCTTAGCGGCGGATTGTGTGGATCAGGCAAGCAACGAAAACTATTTTTTGTGAGTTGGCTGCTCGGAACTCGAGTACTGGTAGATATTTACAGCGGCGATGTTTCCAGTCGCCTGATTAGCCTTCCTGAAGAAAAAACGTTAAACACGTTTGCTGATTTAGACAGCAACAACTACTCTGCAGCTGTAACGGGTGATAATGTTACACCTGTGCTAATGAGGATATTTTCGTCAATGACTTCAAACGAAACCGGAACTTGGATCAATAAAGGGTTTGTTCACTTAAGGAATTCATATTCACGGCAATATTTAGCTGCGGCCAGCGATAATGATAAAAATTGGCAATGGCTACGTTTCTCGTACAAAACTACAGCTCTAAAATTTTCTACAGTTCTAATTGGATGTTTCCATTAAATATGCTAAACCTCATTGAAGCTATGAGATATAATGGGACCAAATCCTTGCAAAATGGAGCTCTTTGCCATCTTGGAAAAGAGCCGCTAAATGGTGGTACAAATTTCTGGATGTTTATGCCGCCAGATCATGAACGCATTGCAGGATACTTCGAACGTCTCATGGAAACTGGTATATTCCGTCGACTACAAAAGGAACGGGAGGGATTTTCTCATTCAGTTCGAGTTCAGGATGAAAACAGGGTTGTTAGTAAAACACACGTGAGACTTGGAAGATATGCAGAAACAATGAAACACGTAATGAAGCAGCAAATCCAAAGGAAATTGTGGAAAGTGTTCTTCATATGGGCGGTTTGCATTTTAGGATGCATTTTTGCGATTGGTCTTGAGCTGGTACACAGCATCAGGAAGAAGACAAAAGTTGTGACTTTGAGACCAACTTTAAATCAAGTTGTCAAAGTTCAAGTGGCTCGGAAATGGTTCGAATAGTCCTTTGCCCGATAATACGTAGAATACAAAGTGGAATAAATGGCCTAAGCAAAAGTGAATCTATACAGTTTAGAAATATAAAACTTATCACGAAATCAAATTTGAAAGACAAATATTATATTATGTAACCTTCTTCATCTATTTTAAAGTTTAAATTGTATACTAACAAATGCACCTAGTTTCATAGTCAATCAATTGTTAGATACACGTTAGCTACAATTACAACATTCAATATAAATGACAAAGCTTACGAGGGAAGCTTGTCAAGAGTACCCCTCAGAATTGCTTAATACTTTGGCTGTAGTAAGGTACTAATATAAGACAAATATTCCCCAAACTTTGGTTTTCAATGGCCACCCAACGTGGAGTTACATAACCCTACAGTTTGAGTATCTATAGAGCACGATATGCCGCTTTGGGTCAACTTCTATTTTTGCGACATCCTTAAATTTACCTTTATATAATTTTTAAACATAATAGTGTAGTTTTGAATCAATCACGACCTTACAATTGTCAGTTTTAGTCTAATCATGATACAGCATGGTATTAAAATCTACAAAACTCCAAAATACTAAATGGAAGACAATCGAAATCGGGACAGAATTTCATTTTGAAGTGTTGTGTATGATTAGGCTAAATCAGACCTTTTTGTGGTTGTGATTGAGTCAAAACTACACTAATATGTTTAAAAATTATATAAAGGTAAATTTAAGGATGTCGCAAAAATAGAAGTTGCCCTATAGTGGATATCGTGTTCTATAGCCACTAACTTTAAAGTTATGTAACTCCACGTTGAGTGGCCATTGAAAACCAAGGTTTGGGGAACATTTGTGTCTTTTTTCACGACCCGCCATGAAAAAATCGTATCGCTCAGATTTTCCTGATTTTATGTGTATGCAATATGGATCCCGCATCCACCTCCAAAAAACAATCAGAACTCCCAAAGGTGGTCCAGGGTGGTGATAAACTCGATCACTTGAAAACAGTCGATTTTGCTGGACACGACTCATGTGCACCCTCATAACTTTTTGAGACTGGTGTTTTTCGGCGTGTCCATTATATCATTCAAACCACCACACTTCACTGATTATAACTAGGTATAACACTTGGCTTTTTGTGGACAGCGAAAAGTTAAGGGGCGAATTTATGCACCCCGTACTCGGTTTTTTTACTAAAAAAAATCAGGCAATTTTTGCATAAAATTGTGGTTTTCTCAAGTCTTACGAGGAAACGAAAAAATCCCAGCCGGCCCATTTTAGATCTCTCAATTCTCAATTTTAAATTGAAAGAATTAAAAAAAAAAGTCTTGATGTCTGTCAAAACTGAAAGTGTTTGACCACACATGGTCCATTTACCCAAAATTTCGAAAAATTGAAAAAACCGCCAGATAGCTCAATTGTGTTGAATATAAATTACAAACTATGTGCTTTGGTTACATTTTGGTGTATAAAATATTACAAACTTTTAGTTAATAATTAAAAGATATATGCAAAATTTTAGTCGGCGTTAATTTCAAACATCTTAGTCTTGGTCGCTCTGGCAATTATTTAATTAGACATAGAATGCCAAATGTTTAGTGGAGGATCATTAGCGTATTTAGGCTACAAAGACGGTAGCGTAAATACGCTACTGATCCTCCACTAATGTTTGTACCATTAAACAAGTTATGTTGCGCTTAAAAATTATTTTTGACATTTCGACAATTATTTGCTGGCCGACTGTAATACATCATAACATGGATTTTTAATAAACCAGCTTTTTGCGGTTGAAATAAATCAAAAGTAAAACGCATTAAGTCATTGCTCATAAGTAAAACCTAATCAATAATAGTCATCTGGATGGAATAGACGTAATACATGGACAGAATTAATAGTAAAAATAAGACAAATCCATTAATAAGTAAATTTTTAATTATTTTTGCTTGGAAATTACATTCAAAACAATATTGGTGAGTCATACAAACAAGTCTTTCAAAAGTTAGAGCCAAATATTCAAATGATTTGAGCTTAATTTTCAGTGTAAATCCATATCAGTGTTTTCCCCAACTCCTCATCAGACTGACATTAGCGCAAAATTAAATATTTGTCGGAAAAACAAGAACTATCCATAATATATTGAAAACGAACGTTTTAAACAGAAGCAAAATTTCACAAACCCCATTTACTTGCGAGCTTAGCATTGTTTCTCTAAATTTTCCAACTTTATCAGTTAGGAACCAACCTACCTTTCCACGTGTTTAATTAAAATGTTCTGACAACTAAATAATTCAGCAAAATATCATATTAGCTGCTGGACGTCAGATCCTGCAGAGTAATTAAATTCTAATACTACGTGTTTTTGTTCGAATTTTAATAAATACCTTAGTTGAGTTATATATCAACCCAAAAAATCTTCGCGTGGCAATTTTTCACAACTAAACTTTCATTCTACAAACCAAGAACTTATATAAAAGTTGTCAATATCCTTTTCCTTACCACTTCCGAACAATTTGTTATTTAAACCATTATTTTACTGTTGTAGCGTTCAAGTTAACAAATATTGTGTTTCAAAATTGCTATTTTTAATTGGACTTAGAATCCGAAATATTTCCACACGTTCTCCACAAAAGTTTCTTTTTTTCACCTAGTCATGTTGCTTGAAAACTTTTGCCTTTTTAAAATTATTTTCTATGTAGTTCACAAACTAAAAGCTATACCAATTCAATGGGAATCTAAAAGTAGCAAATTTGTATTATCAAATTCGTTCAACATTTCTACCTATAACATTTGGCTACATACATTGGTCCTTCTTGTTGTCGTTGTCCAAACCATTTACGTGGATTTGGCAAACCGTTCTATCGATTTCCATCTTTTGCTGTTTTACGTAATTTTCCCACCAACCAACCTTTATTTGTGGTCGTGCTCAAAATGCGCATTAGAACATTGCTCATACATAAACGGAGTTATAAAACTGGCTTGCAATAGTAGAAATTCTGCAGCCTTCCATGGTAACCGAAAACATTCAATACTGGAAAAGCTAAATATACTTGGAGTTTAGAATATGCTACCAGTAGGCACCATTATTTATTTATTTTATGTTTACGGACTTCACTGGCACTCACCATGCAAGCCATCTTTAGCTGGTTACTTTCTGATTCCTGAATGCAATTTCTTGGAAAACAAATCTTACCAAATGTACCTAATAAATTTATTTGTAAAAAGTGAGGTATATATTATAAATCATTGGACATGGATGATTTCCATCTATATATCTGTATACGTCAATGGTGGAGTACAAATCTTAGGAAGTTTAAGCTTTCGTGAATTTCTTTACACGTTTATGCAAATGTGTAAAATGGAATCAGAACTCCTTAGTCACGAAGTTGGTGTGCTGTATCGAACAATTCAAGTGTTAAACGGGCTTTGTAACGAGGTTCAAAAGGGAATTATAATGCTTGTTGACATATTTATTGCAACATTTTTTCACGCTTTTGTTTTAACTGAAGTTATAGTAGTACCTTGGAAACACGAAAATACTGTACTATTAATATGCCTTTTTATAGTGTTAGTGTACTGTATTTTATTTTTATTTTCTAGGCGCTATGGCCAATATATACGAATACTCGAAAATGCTACTAAGTAGGCAAAACAGACTGGGTTTTATGACCATAGACGTAAAATACAGAGCAAACCCCAAGTGGACAAGGAAATTTTATTTATCGTGTCAACCAGTCAGGTTTAAGTTTGGAGACTACAATTTTGTTGATCAGCAAACTCCTTTAAATTGTATGATCTTTGCAAATAAGGTAACAATTCGTCTTTTGTTACTTTCCAGCAGCTAGGG
>JAQFZG010002124.1:0-17843 GCA_034695465.1 Entomobrya nicoleti
AAACTAGAATTTGAATAAAAACCCACCCACAATTTTTTACCATTTTCAGAGGAACCAGATTCTCTGGGTTGTGCGATGATGTTTTTAGTATGAAAGGTATAATATATCAGCGGTTTCCATGCTACTGAATATGTTCTACAGGTGATTAACTAGAAGAGTAGTGTTCTGCTTTATGGTTTATAAATTTGTATGTTGGACAAGTGTGTAATTGGAATTCACAGAATGCTTTCACCGCTGAATCAATCTGCATTGTGTTGTAGCTTTCATGATTTTTGTCCATGGACTCCGCAAAATTGGTTTTGTTAGCATTGTTTAAGAAACGGTAACGTTATGCACGAACAACATAGTTGAAACTATCAACCGATAGTATACACAGTCATTTTTTTCATATACGTTGAAATCTCGCTATCAAATCATGGACTAACTTGATTACGTACTTTCCTATATTTAAACATTGCGCAACAATACCAAGTGGATTCTTTGAATCTACTCTTGTATTAATATAGCTATAAAAGTAAACACATCCCCTTCAAAGAACAATCTTTTACACCATACATCTGCAGAGGTTTTTATACATAAAATAAATATTAGAACATTTGCTGTACTTAAATATTGACTTTTAAAAACTATTTCAAAAAATCTGATCATATTTAACATTTTGTAGCTTGTTAAAATAGAAATAAACCAATAAGATTAACATATTTAATTTTTCTTGTTTTCCAAATAACTACGAAAGTAGGACCTTGCTAAAGAACCACTGTCAAAAAGTATCCTACTTTACTTTATTTCAAATGGTTAGTAAAAAACTTTACGAATATATATGTCAAGGTCAAATTATTTGTTATGTTGGGTCGATTGCAATGAAAAATGGAACAAAACATTATATGAGTAGCGAAAAGTACCAATAATTTGCCGTCTGGCCAGCTGCCTTACTGCATTTTCTTGGCCTTGAACTGCAATGCCACGATGTAGGTTGAGAACGCACATTTTTTTTATTTTATGTTTCAATAGTTAATGTAAAATATTAATATGATGTGAAGTTAGATAAAAAAATACTTACTTGGGTAATTCAAGTTGAAATCATACGGAAGGTTGAAGGCAGCCCGGAAAAGGAATCATACATATTATTATTTTTATCCTGCAAAATTTGTGGAGTAAAAAACGTTGGCATTATAATAAGAAGGATAGTTGTCAGCGAATATTTTTGAAATGATATAAGGCAGAATAAAGTGACTTTTAAAACTTTGAATCTTTATTTTCACGCATATAAAAACCAAATATATTTATTTCAAATCAAAATAAACATTTTACAGTTTTAAATAAACAGTTTTATATACATTTCAAGATTATGACCTATTACGTCAAATTAAATTTAAAAAATATATCTTAATTCAATTTTTCACTTCAAGTTTTATTGTTCTAATTCGAAGAGTTAATTTTATGAAAGCATTTTTTTGGTTGTTTAGATTTTGACAAATAATTTATAACAGGATGCTTAGGAGTAACACATATTCTGACATAATATCTCTTTAAACGAACTTCAAATTTATAACCAAATATTATATTCGTAGACACATTGTACAAAAAACATTCGATTGTAAGCATTTATTTATATGTGCGTTCAAACATAATAGCCATATTTTCGTAGATTTTAACATACTGATAAGCACTTCTCAATACCAACAATACTTTATCCTACATTTACACATCGTTACGAGTTTTTACGTTTTTTTGCCGTATAAACCTCAATATCTAGTTTTTGAAATTCTTCCATAAATAAAATAACAAAAATATGAGATATTGTAAAACTGACTATCTTATAATAACTCTTCAATGCTTACTTGTAATCCGAATTGTTAATCCAGAAAACAAAAACCGTAATCGTACACCTTAAATGATTTAAAACTTTCACAACTTTAATAGCTTCTTTAGCTTTTAAATGTGCAGTAAAATGAATGAATAATGAATCATAATTTGACGCAAAAAGAGCATCAATTTAAAGGTTTTCACTTTTATTAGTGTACCCATTTCCGAAATGGACAATGTAATATCAACCGAAATCCTTTTCTTTCAAAATCAAAATGTTTATTTAAAATTAAAAACATTTTAGCCGGAACTTAGTCCATGAGTTATTATTTTAATGGAAAATATTTTGAATGTTTTAAGCACATTTTATCATTAAGTTTGGAATCGGCTCATGCATTTGAAATAACTTTGTATTTGTCTGTTTACAGAATTATTTATAACACCATGTAATGCTGAAACGTATAAAAAAAATCCCGTATGGTCTGTAGACTTTTATTAAAACTACAACAATAATTTACCATTTTGCAAGCGTAAAAATACATTCTAGCTATGTTTATGCTCAAAACCTCTTATAAATCAGAGTGATCTAGGTAGATGAACACGAAAGCTTGGTAAGCTAACCAGTAGAGCTATCAAGTTTAAAATTGGTCAGCTCTAAATATAATCAAATATTCAATATAACTTCTTGGATATCAATGAAACGTAAATTGGTTGATAAAGTCGCATTAATAAATGTATTAGATTTACGAAATGTATGGTTTATGTATTCTGTTTGCTCATTATTGTCAGAAACATAGATAAACTTTTTTAGATTCACCAAAGTATTGCAAACTTGAATTTTATGTATTCTTAATTCGAATTGTCTGTTTAAAAAAATTGAATCCAAGTACGTTTTAATAAAAAGTTGAACGACTAAATTATTTTAATCTTTTTTAGATATTACTTACATGCGTAATAATGTTTCCAAAGTAATTTTTAACTTGAGGAAAATAAATACGATTCGTATCCAATTATCCACACAAAATTAAATAACATACGTTCATATTGTATCTCGTATTTTGATTTTCAAATATTGCCATATAACCTAAACTCAAATTTCGTACTTTACAAAGTGCCGTTCTTGCCAAAAAATAACACGTTTTATTCTTCGGCCACTATTATTTTACAATAGTTTTACTATTCTTTAACTGATGAGAACGTAAAAAATCAAGTTTACCTTGTTAATATAATCACTGAACATCCATTCGTTGTTCATCTATATCATAGTGTTTTTTAATTTTTTTAATTAGACTGTACGATAAACCATTTTCAAATCTAGATCTAATCAGCGCTGGAAAACTGATTAGATTATTAAACAAGAAAAACTAAGTTGGCAAAATTGAACTTCATTTGGGTGACACAAATACTACTATTAGTTGCTTTACGTATGATTTCACGATTAATTTCATTAATTAATATTTTGTGTCAATTTGCGATCGACTTGTTTACAATATCAAACAACTCCAGCTATTATTCAAAAGTTAAAGAATTCTAATATTTACCCATACATGCGGCACTTACTTATCTTATGTTTATCTCCTAAGCACACATCAATGTAGTTGTATTGCAACTGACCAAACTCATGTTACTTACGTTTTATATGGCTGTATTTAAATATGCTAATTTGTTTTAATTTTTGTCGTTCTATATCTACAATTTCATATCAAAGGTCCCATAAATTATGATACATTTTCAGATAATTCATAAATCACCTGCGAAACAGAAATGCTATCCAAAACTTGGCAATCCCAACAAACTTCTTCACGATACTCTGCCCATGTAAAATTGGATGTAAAAAGATAGTTCACATAAAAATAATACTTTTTTCAATTTTTGTGCGTTTTATTTATAATACGATCCTATTAAAAACCGAAAACCCAAGTTGTAGCTACTATCCACAAATAAAACGTTCAGCCTAAAAATAACAAACCATATTGTTATATTGTTCTAAACTACAAATATTACATCATATTTGTAGTCACAAAGGAAATGCATTAGTAAACATTGCATGTTAAAACCTATATTCAAGCAAAATCACTGAAAGAAACAGTATGTTAAAATGTTACAGCCTAAAAATTTACTGATTTGAACTAAAATATTACTAGTCCAATTTACCACTAAACGATTTAAAATGAAATTCAAAAAAGGTCATAGTTATTCAAGATTTTGTTTCCAAAAATCCTCTTGACTTCACTGAAAGAACTCCCATTTTGGTTCCAGCGAACGCTTATATCACATTTTCTATTTTTGACTCAAACATTGTCAAATGCAAAAAAAACACTTGACCTGATGACTTGGTTGTCAATAGTGTAATACATGAGTTCGACGAGATCAAAGTTATATATTTTATGTATGTGGCTTCATGGTGGAACCAAAGGAAGCCGAGAAAAATAAATACAATCCAATACAATATATTTTATGTGATTACTTTTTTAATGTATTTTGCCAAAAATTTGCAATTTTTCTTTAACTTTGCCTAAAGTCTTAAAAAATATCACCAATAGAACCTCAAATAGTAAAACAAAATATGACAAAAGTGTTAGCTTTTTGTGGTTTACAGCTACTCTAAGAAAGTTCTACATACAGTTTGGTCAACGCACACAAGAAAGAGAACCACAGCAAGCTCCATCCCATAGTTGCATATTGTGACATTATGCTAATTGTAGATGATGACTTGAACTTGCTCAAGCCAGTTTACAATTAAGAAAGTCTGTAAAAAACTTTTGCAATGCTTTCGCAAATATTGCACCATAAACTCACATTAGTTTTTATGCATTGTACCTATTCACAGTTTAATTGTTGAAAAACACAATTAAATTCAAAGAGTAGTCGAACTCAAGACAGGCTACTTTTTAAATCGATTGCTAAGCTAGTAAGCTAGCTACTCTAGTAAGCTATCATGACTGTAGACAAATATTAATTTGCTAGTTTTTCAAGAGATGAACTGAGTTCACGTCTTATATAAAAATATTAAGTCTTTGAACGAAATAATAACTCATTTTTGTTGAAACCAACTTGTAGTGAAGGGCAACAAATGAAAATCGACCAATTACGAAAATATATTGTTGAATACTGTAACTACCTATAAAAGACACAAAATTGTTATGGTCTACACAACTCCCATTTATTTCTTGGTTTTTTGTAATCATTAGAATATTATGGATATATTTACTAAAGACAAACCTAACTATTATCCTAGTAGTTCAAAGATTAACAAAGTATGGCTTTGAGGGAACAAGGTGAATTCTTTCAGAAATAAAAAAAATATTAGGTAAACCTAAAAATATGAAACAAAGGGTATTGATCTAAATCCACAGGTTCAGAATATTACCTTATATTCTAAACTACAATGGCATTTCTATAAGGTATAATGGCTGGTTTGCATGTGTTTAGTAATTGCTCACACGTAAGTTTAGAAACTTTCTACAAAAGCATCTAACTAATAAATATTTATTTAAAACAATATCAGCTGTATATTCTATCTGATTTTAACTAGTCGGTTGTCCTTGGAATATGAGCCGCCATTGCCTGAACCAAAAACAATAATTTGAACTTTTGTAAACTTATCTGTCTAATGATTTCCCTTGATTTGCAGTGATTTTTTTTTGTAAAAAAGTGGTGAAATATATATGGGAGGCTGTTTATAGATATCTCGTTATTGAGTAGACAATTGCAACTGCATGAACACGTTTCTGCAGTCCTTTTTATGTAGTTCCTATGATCTGAGTCTTTCTATAATGGTGTTAGGACTTTCGATTTACTCGTGAGTAATGAATGTAGATCGGATGAATGCAGATACTAATGTAGATCGTAAACTGATTGTCCCAATATTCCATGATTTTTCCGAGACGCGATATAATTTTGACCTTTCTCTTCCAGTTACACTACCAGGAGGGTGAGCCAAATGTTTTGCTAGCATTGGGTCAGATACGCCAAGGTTTTACAACACGTCAAAACTTTATAAGGAAACATGGTAAGTGTATTTAACCAATCTGAAAGCAACTTAACTATTAGTGCATTGCCAAAATGGAACGCCGTTAGCAAAACTCATGTTTTAACATACATTTGTAATCAAGAAATGGATAATTGAATAATATATCATTAGTAAACCTGAGATTTTTTAATAGCTTTATATTCTACATTGAATTAATAGCTTTATGTGCTCATAAGAGTAAAAGTTAAAATAAAAGTTTTGTTTTAAACAAGTAAAATAAAGACAGACCAATAGTAACACGAGCAAAACCATGCTTTATTTGAAATCGCATTCAACAAGCAGTTAACGAAATCTATTTTAAAAATTGATTCTCGTAGTGGGGTAAATGTGGGCAAGAAATACATTAAAAATCAGTTTCCAAACTTTTGTGAGCAAATTCAATAATAAGATTATCGATTTGAAGATAACATCGAGATAAGGTTCACGACAGGGCGAATATTTAGTACTACATTGTAATAAAAATTAGCACACTATTATATTTGTTTTAATTTAGAACAAAGCTTATTCGTTATCTATAATTTGTAACATTGTTGATTTTGTCAGCTTGCTCCAAAAATAACCATAGAGAGTCCTAAAATCTACGGAGCATCTCAAGAAAACTATCAAGTAACTAAAAAACCAGTTACAAAAAGGTTTTCTCCGTGAATACTGCAAGATTTCATAACAACCAGACAAGGACGAACGTATGCCAAGATCTTTAAGCAACAGGGTGAAATTCGTATCGAATAAACAAAGAAAATAACCAACTAGTTCACTAGGTGTTATTGCTTAACTTTAAGTATGCATTTTCTTACAATTAGTATTTTCAAGTCACCAAATCACGAAAACGGGTACACGAATATTGCTCCAAACTAAGAAAACGTCAAATTCTCTTGGGTAACAATACTTTAATTCTAAAGATTGTTTAAATAAAAATTTCCGTCGGAGAAAAGTTTCTGAAGAAGAAACTCTCAAAATGAATGTGCTTCTATTTATTTTAAAAAATTACGAAGCTTGGTATAGAAAGAAAAAGGTAAATTTACTAAGAATTTACATAAAGATCATATCCAAAGGTCACGATAACCAATTGATCTACTCTGGCGAGTAGAAAAATTACGTAATATTCAAAACTACACTAAAAACTTAATACTTGCCGTACTTCTACTGTTGTGTTCGCTTGTCTGTCTCCCTTGTTCTGAGTACCGCTGTGGTCATAACATTAATATTATGTTAAACTGGAGTTAAACCTATACTTTTGGTAGATTAAAAAAATGGACAAAAAAACTTTTTTAAATCCACAGCTTTTTAGTAAGAATTTGTGCATTTTGTACAAGTACACACATAAGTATGGACACAATTGGAGCGTCTCTAGTCATATTTAAACTCAACCGATTATTGAGTATATTTAATAAGCCATAAACTTGAAATTGTATTTTTAGTCGTATTTGCATTTTTGAAAACGATTTATTAGCTCTTTATTCAGTTTTATGGTGGTCATCGGAAAAGGCGTACAGTGAACCTCATTTGCTAACCAATTTTTGTGTACGATACTTTACCCTGTGTATTCGACTGTATGTGCCAACAATTGAAAAACATTTTATGATGACAATTTTAGTGTATTTACTTTTAACACTTGCTGTCTCTAGCAAGTTAAATTCGTTAAGGCTTTGTATGTTGTTGGAGTTTTTTATGATTCATATCTGTTATTGGATTGTAATTGTATGCTAGCATATTATCCTGACTTATAACTAACTGTGTACAAAAAATGATAAGATTTATTTACACATATTTTTTAGAGTTTTAGAAACCGTGAACATGTCTAACCAAACTTCGGCGTATCATTAACTGCCGTTTATCTTGACCCTACAATGTCCAACTGATATAACATGATTTGATTAGTAAATCAAACTGCCGAGACACTTGGAAGCACAATTTAAGAAGTTTAGTACTGTTTTGATTCAACATAAAAATTTGGGATAGTTGCGATCATTCCAAATATACAAATAAATTCACACATTTGAACTTATTTTCGTTGAAACAAAACTGTATTTGGAATGTAATTCGCAATTTAACTTTTGAGATATAAACCATTTTGTTTAATAATAATTTATAGACAACACGTGTCTTTTAAAGTTTCAGAACTAAAACTTTTGAGTGCTTCATAGTTCGATGCGTTTATAATCTGACATTATTTTATCATGGTGTACCGTCGGCAATTTTGAAGAAATGGTTGTGCCCACTACAATAAAATTTATACTCATTTGCAAATTAAAAGACTTTATCAAAAAAGTTATAAAATATATTCATGAGTACTTTTGTTCAGGTATTACTTCAAGGTAAAACAGTAAAACATTAACTTATCGCTAGTCCTTTCAAATACAAAATTTTTACTTGCTGTATAGAAGCTAAAATTTGTAAATACTTAAAACGGTTTGATTCCAAGTTTGTATATTTGCATATTTACAAACAATAACCTTTAATCTCCAGAATAACTCAGGTTTTTGAGTAGGTCTGATATATAATACAGTTACATATTTTTTCTAACTGAAAGTTTTTTGTCTTTAGGAAACATTTCTAAAGACTATAAATTTATCTCATTCATCCCAAATATTTTATGATGAGATGAAGTTTGGTATGAAATAGAACATTTGGAACACTGGCCGAGAATTTATTATGGCAACCAGATCCCAAGATAAGGCATTTTGCATTTATTTGATGCAAAGAATATTGCATTTTATTCTAAGCCGCATTGCAATTTTTTACAACGCTGTTACTTTAGTGAGTTTGTAAGAACAAGATCCTTAAGTATGATTAAAGGAAATTTTAAGTACAAATTTACAGTTGTGTTTGTAAAATGTAAAACATTAAAATGTTCCAGTGGTATTTGCAAATTTTTCATTAGTAAAATTTAATTTTAAACTGGGGAAAGCTAAACAAACGTTCAGTAACAGGAAACAGTTCATGATATATTCTAAAGGACGTTGCGACAAAGACAACTCTTTTTTTTATTTCGGTCTCATTGTTTGGATTGTGTAGTTTAGAAGTATTATTAAACTTGTTGTTGAAGCTGTGTGATCACCATCAATATCAATATTGAATTCATTTTTATTGAAAATTGAGACAATTAAAATTTACTACATGTGGAATTTTAAACTTCAGTAATAAAAGAGGCTCCCCATGACAACCAAATGAAATTCGAGTGAAAGCTTATGCTTTATTTGTAAAATATATTATTGATGTTTCTATATGGGATCATATTTTTTGGAAATTGATGCTCATTTTAACAACAAAGAGTATTCGATCTTCCATATATTTTAGCCAAAATGTTCTAGTTTGTAACCTTAATTATGGTAAAGGTGACGAGAGAATAATGATATATCACTATATAAATACACCTTTTTGTTTAAACCTATTAGTACTGTATGTACGTCATGATATAGCCACACCTTGTTTTGATGCTGACAAATTTTCATGAAATAGAACATCATATATTCTAGAAAACCGGTTTATACATGTAAACAATTTTTTAGTACAATCGGTTATTGGTTTACTTAACCTGGATTAAGAATGACAAATAGTAGTTCTTAAAATTGTTGTCAGACCTTTTATGGATTAATATAAATTGTTTTATAAATTTATAACGATGTATTATAATTGAATCTGTTTTTATTTGGTAACGAATCTATACTCGCACCATCCTAAAATATCTAAAAAAGCAATACATGTTGATTTAAAATGTCTCATGTGCTTATGCATAGACACCTATTTACTTTTGGAGAAATTATAGAAAGAATACACTACACTACTTCAAATAAACTACACTACACTGCTAGTCAGTATACAGGAGCCAACACAAAGTCAGTGTTTCAACTATATTTTGAAAAAATGGAACTGTAATTTTGATCGAGTATATTTTGACTTTTCAGCATAAACGAATAGTTTGTACTAGCTAGCTACATAAAGGGTCTAGCAGAAGTTCATTCCTTCGATTGTGTTTAATACCACTAACTGAAAATAATTTACCCAGAAACAAATGGATCGGCTTATACAACCAACAATTTGTTTTTTGAAAGGTTATAACTTCGACTTTAGTCAGAAATATTTTATATACTCAATTGACACACATGTCATGCTTAAAAATGAGAAGAAATGATGATAAACATTCCACATCCAAGTTCTTAGTTAATCTCTAGGTTCTCATAAATGATGTATCGTGTAACTTAACGTGCTTTAGATTTAGGGTAAAAGCTTGTTGATACGTTCGAACACACTTTGTTATGACTGGTATAGTAAATATTATCCGCATTTTTGCATAACACCATTTTAACGCTATTGACTAACTAACTTGAGTGGTATTACCATTAGGATAATGGTGCAAATTCTGTGTAAGTACATTTACATTCGAATATTGCTGATGTATTTGTATATAGCGGTATTGATAAATAGATTGATACATTTTGGAAGTTAATTGGCCTAGACCTGCTACAATGCTATACCTCTTAAGCCTACAATTTCAAAATGTTTACGCTATCTTCGAAAATTCAACAGTTAAATTTCTATTTTGCTTGGAAGCAATTTCATATTTTGTAAATCATAGACTAACGCATGTTACCAATGAAAATTTCCATATTTATCGACAAATGTGTAGGCAATAGTAGTACCCTAATAGTAGTTTAATGACATTCTAAGTAGTTATAAGTAAATTACTCTATGAGACCTTGATCCGGTGCATCGCCCATATCCTGTTGTCTAGAAGAATAGTTCCTTAAATATTCTTCTAACTGACGAACTGGTTGAGTGAAGTGGTATCCTAAAATAGACAGAATATGTTCAATAATGTTACTTGTTTTTCTATTTAAAGTGATATTTAGATATATATTTTGGGATGAATCGTAGTGTTTAAAAGCTTATATACTTACCAGCCGAAATTTACAATTATATCTTTCCTTTGAAAAGCCAATAGATCCAGTGATTCCTTTCAAAAATTTGAATGTCCATTGATATGGAACTGGAATACGAGGTTTCCGGATATATTTTGGCCATACCAAACCTAATCATTTAAAAAATGCAAATTGTAAAATAAATGAAACCATGTGGATAAAAGTTTTTAAAATTATGAAATGACTAATGTTTTTCACAAAATGTTTCATTACCTTGTCTTTGTACAAGCCTCACAAATATCCGACGAAGCAACAGTATTCCGATCTCAAAATCAGGTAGGCAGTCTGTCAGGAGGAAATAAACACAAGTTCACCAAATTACTTTTAGATAATTTCAGTTGAATTTTCAAGTTTGATTTTTAGACATCTTATACCAACATATACCTATGTAAACCTTGTACAGTATATACTTATTGTTGTTGGAATGCTTAAAATTTGTTTTGAATTTAAAAAAAGTCCTAACGGCGAAAAATTTAGTCATATTCAACTTCTTAAAACATGGAAAAGTGTAGATATTCATTATTAGTTATTACTAATATGACGAAATTGGGAAAATAATTCGGAAAAATGTTATCAAAATCTTATACCAGGCCTGAAACTCTAGTATTCATTTCTTTCAAGTGTAAGTTTTCACAGTTTAATATAAACCACCCTATCCGTCAGGAATATATATATAAATAATTTATGTGTTTAAAACACTTGACGCTATTTTTATATCAAATGGATCTAATAGTTTTCTAAACTTTAATTTTTGTTTTAAGCTTGAGTTTTTAGCTTACGGATTTTTTAAAGGTCGTTCCCAAAAACAGGCCTGTTTCGGTTTTCCAAGTTCCAATTAACTGGGAGATGCTAAAAACTTGCAGGAGTTACAAGCATGTCTGCTTGGTCTCTGAAATAGATATTTTTAAAAGACGCCATATGTTAGTGCCCCTTGACAACAAACTAATTCAAAAAACTGTGTATTATGTAGAAACGTATTCACTATTTGGGCATTATAGTGGATTTTATTGCTGCTGAAAAATTACAAAATTTAAGTCCACCACCACAATAAAATCAAAAATATATTTCATTAATTTTTCGCACCATATCGCGACCCCAAAAATATAAATTGCAATAAAAATACCTAAATTGTTAACTTACATGTCCTTTTTGACTATTTCAATTCTTCAGTTGTGCACATTTACTTTCTCCGTTCACCCTTCTGATTGTCCAGCTGATTTTAAATGAACTCCATCAAAACTCAAATTCAACTCAATCTGCTTCAACTCAGAATGTTAGATGAAGAACCAAATATCTACTTGATGAGGAGCGGAATAAACGATGACTGCACACAGCACAGTATTTCTGTAAAGACCAAATAGAAAAAACCCTTTCCTTTCGACTCACATCAGCTCAGCTATCTAAATTCAGTAGCACAGGTAGTACCTTTCGTAAAAGTGCGCATTTTTATTTAAATGTGATTCAATCCGCTAGAGAACGCGACCATTAGCTGGTTTTTTCTGTGAGCGCTTTAGCATTAGCATTGCTGGCTTTAATTTTAATAGTCAAACTGTAGAAACGAAAAATATATATAACACAGCATGAGCTATAGTCTTTCACTAAAACACATGATGTCTTAACCAAATAGCTAGTCATTTTGTATTACAATGCCCTATCACCTTGGCGGCAGTAGGATTCATAAACTATATTTGGTAAACAGTGTAAAGTCCAGTTATAAGATAACTGAGTCTTTTGTTACATTTTATTTACTAGCGTGAATTATCACTGCAAATTTAAGGACTTGTAGGCTTGTCAGTTTATCAAAGTTTTAAATTAATGTAAATACATTGTCAAATTGAGGACAAATTTGTTATTGAATTAAAAAGTGCAGAAAGTTTACCTAAACATTTGTTGAACTTAAATTGTTTTGTAGTTAAAAAATAAAAATTCTGAAGAAGGGAGCACATAAAAATATGGAATATGAGGATGAACCTAATATTGGACTGCCGAAAGTTCCAGAAGACGAATGTGCAATTGGAGCAGTAAGCCTCGAGTAAGTGTTTCCCGATCGGCAATTTACAAATAATTAATGCACTTCAATTGCGGTTTACGTGAAAGTAAATGACGCATTAATTAAAATGTGTTTTTTTGTATCCAGAGAGATTTTGCTTGGGAAATCACAGGATTTTCACTTTGAAATGCCAAAACATTTGGAAAAAAGAAGTAACTTGGAAACGAAGCGACCTGTAGAGATGTTTCTACATCCATTAAACAGAAAACAAATGGAGCTCAAATTTGAGAACCTTGAGTATGAAGAAGTGGCAAAGGTCATGTTTGGTGATTATTCAGAGATTCGGGAGATCATGACCGAAAAAGTTACTGAGGATGGTGGAGTAATGAAAATGGTATATGCGATAACATAAACACATTTAATCGAACTGCAATATAAATTAGTCCACATTGATTATAATTAATTGTTTTTTGTAGCTATTGCGTCCTGGAACTGGTAGGAAAATTGTACCAATGACCATGGTTAGGATACACTATTTGATTGGCGCTGAGTTAATGGACGACTTAATAGAGAGCACTTATACAACCAATTCAATCAGGCGCTATCGTGTTGGAGCTAAAGAAATGATTCCAGCTATGGACTTGGGTGTCGCGACAATGCGAGCTGGTGAAATTTCAAAGTTTTTAGCAACCAGTGAATATGCATTTGGTAAGCTAGGAGTTCCAATGCCTGGGAAATGGATTCCAGCAGGTAATTCCTACAAAGCTTAAAATATATCTATTCAACTATTAAAATTTTCCAATTTTATCAGTTCGAACGGCTTTATAAACATTTATAAAATATTTTATTTAGACGTTTGTGTAATGCTTCAAGTTGAAGTTTTGGAAGCCTACGAATCTAAAAGGGACAGCTCAGTTGATTGCATGTCCTCAGCAGAGCGAAGACTACTTCCTTTCAATCGACTTTTTGCATATGCAGAGGGGATAAAGATGGATGGAAACAAGGAATTTGAAACTGGCGATTACAATGTTGCTGCAACCTTGTAAGTTAATATAATTAATATACTTGAATCGAAAATATACGTATTAAATTTCAAATATTTAAAAAATCTTATCGTTTTATGAATATGTTATTGAAATATTCCATTTCAGTTATCTGGGAGCACTGGAATGCGTTCAAGATCTGGAACCTATTAGCATAGAAGAAAAATTCAATTACTGTAGACTTCGGCAACAACTTAACAATAATCTGGCTCATATGCATTTTAAACTGGGCCAGTTTAAGCGAGCTCTTGTATATGCAGAAACTGGGGAACGAATTACAAGTAGTGGACTTCATCAAGCTAAATCCCATTATTGGTATGTTATGAAATTGTTTGAAAATTATGCAATTATGAAAGCTTTAACAGAAAGATGTTAGCCTTTATTTTGATTTGTGTTCTATCACAGGTGTGCCAAGGCACTGTATGAACTTGGACAATATGAGAAGTGTCTAACTGAAGTTAAGAAAGCCGAAATGTTACATTATGATCCAAATGTCAAGCTATTAAAGTTTACGGTAAATACAAACTATTATAATCTTTTATTCTAGCTCAAATGAATGTTATTGATATTAACATGTTTTAAGATAACTGTGATTTTTAACCCTTTTACTTAAAGGTTGACGAGAAGCTAAGGTCGATTCAAGAAAAGGAAAAGAAGATGTTTGCTCGAATGATGAATTTGAATATTTCGGATTGAATTCTTATCTAACTCTTAATATTTTGTTTCAATGCTGGAATAGTTTGTATCTAATTTAACGTATTCGTTTACTTTAACTTTGAATGCCACAACTTTCGTTAATATTTTGTTTTTAAGCGTATCCAAAATAATTGTGTAACCAAAATAAGGGAAACTCATAATTTTACATGTAAGTAGTTGAAACTTTGTTAGTTAGTTTAAACATTGTATTTTGGTAATTAATATTTTTTAATCAAATAAAATATAATATTGAACGGTGCGTTCGCCGTCTGCATTTACGGTCTTACGGTAATAACGTTAAACACATGCTGCTGTTGGATATTTATACATGATATAATTGATTGATTAAATGCATTAAGATTTTACCTGGTGTTACGGATTTCCTGTATGGCTATATGTGCTTAGTTCCCAAGTGAAATTTGATCCAGTCGTATATCTTCCATGTTGGGTTAATGATGATATTAAACTTAAGCTAACATATTCACAATTTCAAATATTTATATGCGTTGTAACAATAAATCTAAAAAATCTAATTCTAAATCTCGTAGATTTTAATGAGCTAATGCAAACATTATATTTGTTTTATAAAAATGATTTAATTGCTTCCAATAAACTAAATTGCTCATTTTAAAGTATTTACAATTGGAAATAGATGATCTATATTATTGGGCTTACCATACAAGTATATTTGACTACAAATATTATGTTACGTATATATGTACATGTCAAGGTCTATTTATTTATTATGCAGGGACTATTGCAATGGAATATGGAACAACACATAATACGTGTGGCGAACAGTACCAATAAAAGTTACAGCATGTAGTTAGCACGTCATATACTGTGTTACATGCGTACTTGTTGTCGTACTGTATGACTTGACTGGATATGAATAGAATAGATTTGCATGCTGACCTACTGCCTTACTACATTTTTTACTGTAGTTGCGTGACCTTGAATTGCAATGCACAGATGTAGGTAAAGGATGCACAATTTGTTTTGATAGTTAATGCACGAGTTTGGAAATTTGTCTTTTTCATAAACACCTATACAATGCGACGTGCAAATCGTATATAATGATAAAAATATGCATGTCTGCAAAAAATGAAAACCGTGAACATGTGCATACAGCTATAAATTAGATATCAGGGGAACAAAACCTCAAAATAGGTAACCAAGTCCTTATTTTGCTCTTGCTCTGTTTGATAAATATATTTTTAATGAAAAACTTACCTAGATAATTTATAGTTGGATTCCAAAAGGAGGTCGAGTGTAGTCCTCAAGTTACTCAATTATTAATCATCGAAGAGATTAGAATTTAACTGAAAATTTTCATCCTTGAGTAAATATGCATAATTTGGAAGAGTAAAAGTATTTTGGTAGTGTGGTATGAACGGCAGTTTTGCGAATAAATTATGGAATGTTTTAAGGCAGAATAGTACAAGTTTTTATTTTAAATGGGTGTTTATTTCATTTGATTGGTTTTAATTACACAAATAAATTTATGTACAAATATTTTGTGTTAAGTAAAATTCGAGACGTTTTTTTCCGGCAATTAACACAGGTGTAAGAAAATTCTAACATATTATCTCTTTACAATACAAATAACATATTATATTTGTAGTCACAATATCAAAAATACAAAAAACCTTATCTTGACAATATTCAATTTTGCAATTTACATCTAAATATAAAACCCTTATTTTTAAATGTTTAACCTTCTTCATTAAAGCATTCCAAAAAAACTAGTATTTGTACTATAAATACACATAGTCTATAGGTTTGCATTAATTTTTGCCATGTAAACTTTATAATCTCAATTTTGAAATTTTGCTACATTTATTTTAATGCTATCATATATCAAACCTGAATTATAAAAAAATCAGGTATTGTAAAAGTGCTTATGTTATGATTCATAAATCGCCTGGTTGAAAAGGCCAAACTTTTGCGCAATACATTTCGCACACAAAATGATATCGACCTTTTATCCGCAATGTTAAATCCGAATACTAATAACCCATTATACTACATTTACCTTAAATGAATGAAAACTTTCACGGTGTCGAAAGCCTCATCCATTGTTAGGACTTATTTGTAAAGGACCAAATTTTACTTGAGTAAATCTCTGTACTTGTGTAGTTTTTATAAAGAATTACTGCTTTTTGCAGTTAGCTGGTCTTGGGTGGTTTTGGCGTCTATTATTTTTACAGTAACAACTTAACAGTATCTTGATTGGGGTTAAAAACATTTTATCAACGTAAAGTCGACTTATATGGACACTAAATTTAGGTACGTCGAGAACATTTTTCCAAAAGAAACAGAAGAAATGTCCGATTTATGGCCGAAGTGAATTTCCCATAGATCCCAATAAATAACATTATTGCGGATTTTGGTATATAAAAGAAAAATTTGCCCTTACATTGGAACAAATTTTAGTAACCCATACAGTAGTATGGCATATGAAATATTCTAAGAAATAACCTAAGTGGCTTTCCTCAAACATTGTTAGTTGTTGACAAAGCGTTTTGAACAACGTAGTATTCTGATTTCAATTCAGTGGCTGTGAATGTTCAACTGATTTGATACGAACAGCCTGTGGGCAATTAATTGCATCATCTACTCGTAGATCTAAACTAGATATTTTTAATTAATAACCTAAATAATAACTAAAAAGCATAATGGATAATTTACCGAATACATGGCGTGAGCTAAATGAAATGAGCCATAACCTGAAGAAATGCAATTCATTTCGCTAAAATACTGTTTGAAAAAATCTTAGTTGGGAAACAAATGGCTCTCAACTCGATAAAGCTAAAACTTCTTTGGAAACTGGTGATCAGTTATCATCTTGATTTACCTATTATTTTTTATTTGTAGTATAAGTTTCATTAATATCAAATCGACATAGCAATACATTTTACTCTGAAGTTGGACTTTAAAACCGCTAAAACATTGTTATCAACTAAACACGTTAAAATTATGATTCTACGAGTATAATTTCTTATTAATATTTTTAACATGGTAATAAAAAGTCATATTGATAAATAGTTTAATAAAATACAACTTTACCAGAATGGATACGAAATATTGATTTGACTAATATCTTGGCTTCAACTTTACCAGTTTTCACAGTACCATATTTAACGGCTCATGCAGTAAACTAATATTTTAATAAGTTTGAACAGTTTACTGTAGTAAGTGGGAAAGTTCTCCAATGGAATTTATGTTTTGTGTAACATTTGGTACAATATTTGCCAGTACATTAGGCAGATTGCATACAGAATACAATATTTTTTACAACTGAAAACATTGCCTTCATCAATGGAATGATGGCCATTACGTTTTTCAAAATTTAT
>JAQFZG010002125.1:0-17833 GCA_034695465.1 Entomobrya nicoleti
GTGATTGACAGTCAGCAATCGCTTGTTTGGTGAGAGCTGGTATGTTGGCATCAGCGGTTTGCTAGCATCGTTCTTGCGTTACTTGATTTGTTATTATTCGGACACGTTCTACGTGTTAAAATGATTTGGGAAGTTACTTTTGACTACTAAGAAAGCTCTATAGAAATTTCATGTACTCTACTTTGAAAGCTGCTGAAAAAAATAACCAGGACAAGTTAGAATAGAAACTTAGTCAACCTGATGTTTTTTGTGATTTTCTCTTTTGTACGAATATGTCATCTGCTCGCTCAAAAAAATTATATAAATTAACAATAGAATCTAAAATATCCAGTTTGGTGTAATTGAATATTTGGTTTTACTGTGCTTAGCTGTTCATAAAAAAATTCAATTATACATTTCCTGGAATTGATTGAAGTACAAAAAGGATACATGCGTTGTCAAGTTCATGAACTTAGGAAAGATCCATATGAAAGACTATTGTTATAGTTATAATGGTGTCATTGATTATGATTGATTGTTTTATTTATAGCCAGCAACACAAAGCCTGTCCATTGCTACTAAATCCTAAATAACATGGTGGACCTAAGCTAATTACAACAAAATATGAAGAAAGTGAAATTAAAATTCTAGTGACAATATAATCATTTTATTCTTGATAACAAAATAACAGATATCTTGAAGGCAACAAAACAAAATTAAAGATGAAAATCAACCAAAAGTTCTACCTTTGTTGAGGGTTTTGAGGTGTCAACATTTTCCAATATCAAGCGGTACTCTAAGCAAAAGTACCAGCATTTTTTTTATTTACTAGCAGTAGCAGTTTAATTATTTAGTTTTGCTTTTAAATTGTGTATGTATTTATTTATTTATTCAAAGGAAATTGTATCTTGCGCAGTGTTGTTACACGTTGGCAACACTGTAGATGATACATAGTTTATAAAGAAAGCCAATAAAAAAGCTGGTACATCTATAGTAAAACGGAAAAAAAGAAGCCCAAGGTGCCAACATTGGCGCTGTGGAGAATTGCATAGAGATAGGGAAAAGGAAGGCATTATTTACAATAAGTTAGTAATTATTTCTCAAAAGCCTAATAAGTGTGGGAGTTGTGGACCTTCGATAACGTTCAGTACTAGCCGATACGGCCCTAAAGTGTATCATGCCAATTTTGCAATATCTGGACTTTCTTTCACTAAAACTATTTGACATACATACATAAAAAGTGAAAAACATTTTTTTACCAATAATGAATAAAAGACGCCAACAAGATGTAAGCTTAGAAATTCAACGCTCTAGCGGGATCCTTTTCTATCATATAAAAATGAAAAGCAGATCCACAACTTGCCACTAGATTACACTCTGCGCCAGTTTTAATTGTTTACGCCAGCTCCTTCAAACTTTTTTTTATATAAATACAGGAATATGTGTCTACCTGCGTAAAGAAAATCTGATTGACACGTCTAATTTGAAATGCATACTGATTTCTAAATTACTTTCATATTTTATCTTTTTGAGATTTTGTAATTTAAACAAAAATTTTAAGTCTAATAGTCAATGCGTAGTACATGTTCGGGTAACTTCTCTATTGTACCACATCTGTTGTGGGGAAACAAATCAATAATCGTTGCTACCAATTATCTAGAAATGCAAACTAACAAATTACAACGTGTTGAACTATTTTGTAAGTGGATAACATATTTTTTATAGTTTTTATAGAGTCATTCCTGAAAACCCAACTACGGTTTTACTACACGAAACTCATGTATCCAGCACTACATGGTAACATTTTGGTTAAATGAAAACTTTAAAAACATTTAATATATTGGGTTTTTTGATAAGATTTGTTTAACACAATAGTAACGTGCTTGTTAAAATTGTTTATTTGTAAGCTTGTTCTGTACATTTCCCTGTGAATTGTGAAGAAAAATTAGGCCGTACTTTTTGCTTACAATAGGCCGTGCGAAAGCACCCTACGAGTCTGCATGTTACACATACATGTACATTTTCAACATATGCAAATAGTATTTTCAAAAAAGGCAGTAACATTAACGAATTTGTTGTCAATGGCTGAAAGGTTTTTACAAAGTGAATTATGAGAAGATTAAAAGATAATAATAATCATAATACGATATTAATATTGTAGCAGGCAAGAAACAATGATTATTTTTAAATTTTAAGGAAAACACTGGTGGTGATTATAGTTCCAACTCAACACTGACTGACATAGTCGAAGGCTGGAATATGTGTGGAACAAAAGTCTACTTTTCCAGCAAAAGCCGGATTCTGTTATGATCTCGTGCTCAGCGGTATGATGCTTTAACAAGTGGCCAATTCTTAAAACAAAAATGTAATATCGAATTATTGAAATTCGTGACAGAAAATCAACAAATGATTTTTTTCACAATTTAGGGGAAAGCTTAAATAATGAAATAGGTTTGATTATTGGGTTAATTTGTATTAAAATAAATTTTTTGTTAAGATTTAAGTTACGCTCATGGCCACGCATTAAAAGTTATTTTACATTTTAAACTAAATATTTAATCTTACAAAAATTAGAATAAGCATGTGTTTCGGGGCATGTTAAGATATGTTTGGAGGTAAGTTGAGACATGTTTTGGGTCAAGTTGCAACATGATTTGGGTCAAGCTTAAGCGTTATATGATAACATGATAACTGACCAGGAAATTGCATTCGGGTGTCATTTTTACAGCAAGATTGATAAATATGTTTGAGTCAAAAGGCTTCATAACGCGACACGGACTGGACAACCTGGAAATATTTAGATACGCCTGAGCGTAAATAAAGATATATAATAAAATCATGTGTATTTGGTTGGTTAGCAAATAAAATGGATAAAAAAATCATGAGTACACAAATCCTTCCCACAAGAGGAATACAGACTCCATCGTCGTGCTTCGTTATGAGAAACGTTATTTCGAACAAAATTATCTTGAAGCAATATACATACAAGTATTCCTCAAGAACATCTACCGAAACACAGGATATGACATAACTTCCTGATTACTAGTATTAGATTTTGTAGAATAAATTAATATTTTAATTATCATAATTATACTGAAACTTGACATACCTAAGAACTCGAGTATTAATTTCTTTTTTTGTTCACTCTTGAAAAAGCAGACGGCAAGTCTGCAAAAATTTGAGTTATAAATAAAATTCAATCTCTTTAACCAAAAAATGAATGATAACTAAAAAAGTTATATTGATATATACATGCAAGTTTGTATCATGAAAGTAATTTTTGGTTGTATTTGGGAAAATACAAAAATTCCATAATGACCGAAAATAAATGTATATTTATTAACTACAAATGAACACTAGTTTTTCCATTTACATAATCCTAAATAAGAATGCTTCCAAAAATTCATTGAAAAAGCAAACATAACTCGGTGGACAAGTGGTTAAGAAAAATTTACCAGTACAATATTTCATATATATATAACCATTTACATAGGCCAAATTGTTAAAACGCAACCAAATTATCTTCCAACCTAGCTTTCTCCGGAGGTTGAATATTATAATGTCTAGGAAAGAGAATTGTACTTGAAAACCGTCCATGCAAGCTTGCTAGCTTCTGATTTCCGTCGTAGGTAATCTTCCTCCCAGCATTACATTGTGATGCTGTACTTTCCTTGAGCTCAGTCAGCAAAAGAGCTTTCTCTTGTTCGGACGTACTTTCTCCATACAAGGGAAACAAAAAAACTTGAGATGCATTTTGCTTATTAGACTGAGTGTGCACACTAATTTTGATTCTTCAAATGAGCTTAAAATTCAACTGCAGTAAAAACCTCAGTTAACTGATTTTTTGTTAAACGAGCTTGAACCAGTTTTTCCAAGTTTTGAATAATTAAATTAAATTAATCCCCAATTTAACCACAGATAATATCTTTATAGTTCAGTTGAACTGTTTAAGAGGATTTTGGGGTAATATGAGAGACTGAAAATTTTTCATATTTAAAGTTACGACTGTATTTCCTAAATCTACAAGAACAATCTGCATATATAATCATGTCTTTATTTTCCTCACTCAATTATCGCTTAACCAGAGCAGCTTCAACTTTTCATCAAGCTACACTAAAGGAGCCATCTTCAGACATATTACATGAAGAAACCTACTCGTCAAATAGACTTTCTCTGATTGCTGAAAACGAAAACTCGACTATCAATGCAACAAGCCATGGTGGATATCTAAACTTAATATTTGGTACCGGTCAGTTCTTTAATGACTTGTCATTAACAGAATACCTAGAAGTAGAAAGCACATACAAAAATAAGAATGACATCCAATTTCTCAACGATACATATCCTAATGCGGATTATTTACTTGAAAGTTGGTGGAACATATTTGACGAAAGATACATGAGACATGGCTGGGGATGGACAATTACCCTGATTATAGCTTATATGCTAATTCTTGTTGTTGGGGTGATTGGAAACTGCATGGTTATATTGGTGGTTTTACTACGTCCTCAGATGAGATCTGTGACTAACATGTTCATATTGAATTTGGCTGTTGCTGACTTATTTGTCATTGTGTTGTGTGTACCTTCAACACTCTTGGCAAATATTATTGCTCGTAAGTCTTCAGATATTTTGTGTTCCCTTTCGCTTGTTTTGGTGAATGATCTTTGATCGGACATTTACAAAATATGCGACATATCTATTTCATGTTTATTCTTTTATTTATTTTTACAGCTTGGATTCTTGGTACTTTTATGTGCAAGGCTGTGGCATATGTACAAGGAATCTCTGTATGTGCTTCCGCCTACAGCTTAGCTGCAATTTCATTTGACAGGTAAGCCAACCTCAACATTTTCATATTTAGTGTTTAATGAGCCACTAGCTGAAAGTTTAATTGTCAATGGTAAGAACTAACTCTTTTATTCGTTATTTTTACTCTTATGACAGATGCCAGGCAGTCTACAGAAATTATGAACGACCCCGTGGTTTTTCTCTAAGAATTTGCGTCAAAACTGTTTTCCTGATATGGGCAGCGGCTATTACAATAACTATTCCCTGGGCAGTTGTATTTGACGTTAAAGTATCCGAATATGATGGACTACGCTATTGTGTAGAAACATGGGACCGAGAGAAAGATGGGAACATATACTTTCTTGTTGTTAACCTCGTCTGTTTCTATGTCATACCCCTGCTGTTAATATTTGTCTCAAGCTGGATAATTTATTGTCATGTGACACGTCGTGCAGTGCCGCAGGATTCCTCTGAATCTTCAGCACCCATCCGAAAAATGCACCGTCAAACAAGACACGATGTACTTAGAATGTTATTCATTGTTACTCTCACCTTTCTCTTCAGCTGGTTGCCACTCTATATTCTCGTGACCAGAATCAAGTTTGCTGATAATATAAGTGAGTCGGAGTATAACGTTTTAGGAATTTTGATGCCTATAGCCCAATGGCTTGGAAGTTGGAACAGTAGCATAAATCCCATTCTCTACGCATTTCTCAATAAAAAATTCCGTCGAATGTTTAAATCCATTTTACCATCCTGGATTCCAATAAAATCAGTACGAAAATATGTGGGATCTCATACTTTTACTACTACTGCATATACAGGGAAAAGCACTTCTAATACCAGAAGTGATTGCCATCGTCATCCTCAAAATGGACAGAGAAATTCTCATTGCCAAACAAATTTACTGCTTACTAGATTCTATGAAAATACCGGAACAGTTGCAACAACGTCAGTAAAAATTATGTCAAGTGTTACATCAACGAACTTAGTTTTAATTTCAAAGGGAATCATGAATACGGCTATTGCTGATCGGACCACAACTGAATATATTACAGCCCTATAAAATGTATTGAGTGTCGACAGACTACAGGGTATATATAGGCAATGTTTATTACTGAGCTGAGAAACAAAATAAATACTTTATACGTCCTTAAACACGCACAAATTAAATTTAAATAGTACAAAAAATATTGTACCTGTATACTACTTCATTAACCTTGAACCGAACTTGTATAAATTTATTACACAATATTTATAATCGAAATTTATAATAAATGTACTTCAACTTAAGTATCCTTGTTATGCAAATTTATTATAGTATATGGAAAATTCTGTGGATAATAAATCTTTAAATTTTTTGAATCATAATTTCCATTGAAGTATGTTTGCATTTTTTTATATAGCATCAAATAATCATATTCTATGGCACGGTGAATCAATGTTTTTCTTTGTAAAATATCTCATAAAGCGACGATTTCCGGAAAATATTTAGCATTTCTCCCAAATTGGAATATTTTGGAATGAATGGTTGCATTTTATTCCATATTGGATAAACATTGGACGTTCGTGTATTTGGTAAAACATGAAACATAATATATTGTATATTTTGTAACAGTATTTCATAGTTGAAGATTTTAGAGATATGTAGATAGTTATACTGAATAGCAAGTTAAGGGATAATTTAAATAGTCCCTCTCAAGATCACGAAGACTCAACCACCACTTCGAATGCATTTAAATTGGTAACGCATACAAGTTTGTACCAGAACATTTTGTGTATTGTTTTAAGGCAACACGACTTTTTAAATTTTTTAAAACAACGATTGCTTCGTATCTCAATTTACTATAGGTAGTTTTTTATGAAATCCAAATACGAATATTTGGGAAAAATAACCCATTTGCAAGGTGTTATTTGATTTAAGCAACTTTTGGTATTTGTCAATTGGCAAATTGGCAATGAAATGTTTATATAAACTAGATTTTTTGACCTTTGAGATCTTTTTCTTACGACAGATAAGTCTTAATTATCTTGCGACATAATTATTTATTTTAATGACATCCGTTAATCTAAATCGATTTACATATCAATTCTTTTTTTGGGTTTGTCTTCAGCTCTACCCTTTGCATGATTGGAGCCAAATCTTTACTACTAAAACTACAGAAATTAGATTGCGTCATGGATTGGGTTATTAGCATTGTCGTTCTTTCCTGTACATGTACGATGATGATTTCACCGAAGCAAGCAATAATGCGCAGCATTTCATCGTACCAATTTAATTTACGTCAAACCTTTTTTACTAGTTTTTCTTTTTCTTTGAGGCTCATGACTCCTTTGCTCAAGTTTTTGTATATTCATATACAAGTGAAAGCTTCAAAAATAAAAATATAATACTTAAATTTGTCATATAATATATTAAGTCAAAAACCACTTAAGGTAATTTTTCTCACGTTTTTCTCTCAATCGTGACACGTGATCAAAACATGCAGCACCACACGGGACACAAAGTTAATTAAAGTGTATATATTACACAAGCAAAGATGATGCGTAGCTGGTTTTTCAAATTTTTCGAGTTTGCGATTGCGTTGTGATTAGTTGGCGTTTCGTGCCCATTTCTCAATGAATGCTGCTTATGTATTCCTTTAAAATTCAAACACAATAACAAGAACTGTCATCAGCAAACTTTTAACGATGTACGGTTCTAGAACAGTACCATGGAATAGAATTATCTTCACATATATACATGTATATGGATAGGAACGCTTGCGTTCTGTTTTTAAAGCTCATTAAAAATAAATACGTTTCGAATTATAGCAAAAAGAAAGATCAAACAAGAAAAACTAAAGCATGCCAATGACAACGGGACCAGGTTACTTTCGAGAACAAAATTAATTCAAAACACGGACAATGAACTTTACAGCCTCAGTCACTCAGTTATGAGAAATGAATAACATCTACACATCAAACAGGGAATTTGGATTTTATGTATCAAATCATTTTAGCATGACAAGGTGTGAGCCTCCGAATACGTGCAAAAATAAAAGTTATAAAAAAGAATTCTGAAAACAGAATGTTTCTGACAACACAACGCTTAAATTTATTTAGCAAAATAAAATAATACCTTTTATAATGTAGTACTCAAGAATATCGAATTGTATTCAAGGAACCATCAAAAGGAGTGATCCGGTTAGTCATATATGTACATTTTTACACGAAACCTTGAAGAGATGAACAGAAGTTTGGAAAATTACCAACTACTTTTTCTGCCATGAATAATAGTAAATTCAGTAAATATTCCATTCCATTTTGCTTTTCAGAACAACTCAATAATATCTGGATAACTTTCCAATAAAATGTGTTTACTCGTTCTTCATTTTAACCATACGTGTGGTCGTTGTTACCGTAACAGAAATAATGGAGCAAGTAAAAGTCATTATTACTAAATGCGCAGTTATACTTTTCAAGAGTACCTTAATTATTTTGCAAAACCTTTACTAGTGTGAAATACCCTTGTACTATAGACATTTGTATCAGCTGCATATTCTATTCGTAAGCAAAATTGTTTACGGCAACAAGTTCTCGGAATCGTTGTTACAAAAGAACCCGCCAAATTGCTGTATTTCTAGTTCGTTGACCTATTTTCAGCATCCGTTTGAACTACCCACTCAAAAACGTAGATTTAGTAGATTTAAAGTCAAATGTATTTCGTCTTCTGTAACATCATTATGTATGACAAGTTTTTTTTACGATGAAAGTAAAGGCAACCGTCTATTGTATGTTTACTGTTCCAAAACCCTAAAACCGTAATATTCTTTTTCTGGTTTGAAATTATCCAATCTACTAAAGGACCTATGCTATGGATTTCAAGCAACAATTGTTTATAACCAGGGTTTAAACGAGATCACGTTTTACAAATAATGTTCTTGAAACCGCAACACTCTAGAGCACAAAATTGCCACAGAAGGAATTTATTTTTCCAATGCTGGTAGAGAGCTAGTAGATAGGTGACAAATATGTCATGGGATTTGCAGTTATGGTAAAGAAACAAAAAATGTCAAATTGTGAAAGCGAACAAAATGTACACTTTTTCGAAGTTTTAGCTGTAAACAACTTATGCAGGTGGCTTGCATTTTAATTTCCATAGGGAAAGTATTTGACGAAAGTTTACCTAAGTTGACTGTACACATCTGCAATTGTTTCTCCTAAGAAAGAGTAATTAACTTGTTTAAACATTAAACGATTGTACTTTTAAATTGTTTTGACACGTTTTAATAATTGTAACTATTTTGATATAAGAACAATGTGATGGAATGTATGGCTTATTTGTTAAATATGTTATGTTTTCCCAGATTTCTCAAGAATGTGCTTACTTGTTTTGGTTGATTTATGGAAAAACTATAGTTCAACTGTACGTTTTAATTGGAAATGTTTTGATACCTTTTTTCCAAACAACGAAAAGAATCTATGAAAATCTTGACAAGGAAAGCGAGACATTTGTTATTGTTTGGAGTTCAAACATCATCCTGATTCAAGAATTGTTTTCTCTTAACTCTAGTTGTAAAATTATTAATATCCAGCAACTTTCTTTGAATCGACAAGATTTTTATAACGTTGGCATGAACCCAACTAATTTATTCGCACGTTTACCAACCGTGTTTTCACAGAAGTATGCGTATGTTTAAATATTTTTATCATAGTGGTACACACATTTGCAGGGGTTCTGTAATATTTCACCGATTTTATGTAAAACAGAACCTTCTTTCCCGAAATAATATCAAAAAATTGTATTAAAATAATTGACAGTGAAAATAAATACAATACAGCAGTTTACATGTGCAACTTATTTTTTTTGTTCCTGCTCATTGCTTCTACATATATAAAAATTGAATGCATCCCTTAAAACGTTTGTAAGCAAAAAAAAACTTTTCGCAGCAACATAATATATTTTATACTTGTTCATAATTTGATGTGCTTTTCTGTAAATTATAAAAGCGCCATTTGCCGAAAGGCTTTGTATTTTTTACTTTGCACACAGTATTTGAAACTTCAGGTATTTTATTTTGGGAAAATAGTTTTCGTGCGTCTAAAATCCATGCTTTTACTCCCTTTTTTAAAGAAATTAATTCCCTAAAAATTAATTGTACATCTCTTTTTACTCCTTTTTTTCTGATCAGTTTTTACACTATTTTATGCATTGAGGTTGTGCTTTAGTAAATTGACGTAATGCCAAGTAAGTTTTTTGTCAATCAAGTCCAGTCTAGGTTTTGTTCGAAATAGTTATATTGGCAGAGGACAGGAAGGAGTAACCTTTTTCAGTCAAGTGTGTTAACCTGTAATAGTCATAGTAGTTAGGCCAAATGTGTGTTAGTATGAAAAACGTACATGTGCGTACACATGTGTTAGAACGTGCTATGTGTACACAATTTAAAAAATATGCTACCACGTGTATTTGAAATAGTACTTTATTTAGCCAGAGTCTTAAAGCATTTGGTCCTGGTCTTTGTATAATATTACGCCTTACGTCGTAGTAATATAGCCTGCATCACCGCAAAGACAAGCAATAATTTATGAGCCACACTTTATGTATCCTTATGTCATGTTTACTTTTAAAGTTGGATAACTTTATTTTTCGCATACTTATTGATCTTCCACAAATTTAATTTTCTATGACGCAATTTTGAGTTCTTAAATTTTACCAAGATTATAGTATTTGCGTAGTGGTAGCGAGAAATTTCCCTTGAAATTTACCAGTTTCATAAAATATTTAGGCGTTTTAAAATGCATTGTACAAAGAGGTATGCAATTAATTTTTAGAAAATTAAATTACGAAAAAAAGGGAAAGAAAAGAGGTATATAAGGGGGGTATTAATAGTATGCCTTTTATTTTTAGTAAATAATATTATTGCGATTAATTCCCATTTCATTAAACATTACACTTCAAAACTTAGAAACATCAATTTTTAAATGTTTTTTTTTGTATTATTACATTTATCGAAATACACTTTGCAAGGGAATTGCTGCAATTGCATTTTTACGGCAGCTTCATCTTTGTTCTAGTTGGCAGGTTTACGAATCATGTATAAAACAAACAAGACACGTATCACAAAATGTATCGCTACCTATCAGTGTAATTTTGCTGAAGATAAGCAATTTCTGACACAAAGTTTTTGTTATGGTGACAAGGAAAAATACGCACAAAGAAAATGTTTTATTAGTGTTACAAATACCGTGAAAATGACTTTCGTGGTAAAATCTGACCTTGTTGATTTGGTTCTTGGCAATAACATGTTTGAACTTTACTTGCAGGTCTTGTTGTATTATATGAACTTAGCTTGTGTTTTTATTAACTTTTCCGCATTCCCTTTTTAGCCAAAAAAAGGTCGCCGGTCTCTTACAGCCAGGATTTGATTAAAAATATACATGTGTACAAACTTCCTTTTATATTGTGAGCCATATGCTCTAATACTATAAAAAGAAGGAAAGCTTAGTAACTTTACGTTTCAATGGGCTAAATTAGAGTGAATGAACTGTTGTCCCGTTTAGCTTTCACGGTCGTTTATAGGGCTAGCTTTATCAAAAATCTGTCTTTTTATCACACTTCAGATTTTTGTAACCTTATTGGATTCGTACATCGAAACTATTACAAAAAATTGATATCTTAATTATTGAACTTTCTTCATAGCCGTTAAGCATATACAACAAAGGATGCTAAAAGATATACACTATTATTTTGTAAGGGTAAAGGTATTCTAGGACAATACTTTTTTTTCTGCTACTTTGTAATGTCAAAACTGAAATAATGTTTTCTTAAACCAATTTTGATTTTCATGCTTAAAGTGTTTCTTATTAAAACCAATAATGTAGATGAACAAACACAGTAGAAATCATACTACTTGTTTTGTTGACACTAATCACGAGTCTTACGATCTACAGAGCTGTAACAAAACATTTAATTATACTGCTTACAATGTTTACTACTCCTAGTGAAATGTTAGAGCCAATTTTGCAGAAACATATTTCTTACAACTTTTTTCTGTGTAGTAAACGTGATACTATAATAACCCATATCACGTGCACAACTTAAGCAGCTTTATTACAACTTCTTTGTTTAGAAGCATGCATACACTTAAGATTAGAAATAAAGTTGTATGTATTCAGTGAAATGAAAGTCATTTCCTGAAAAGAAACCACTAATATTACATAATACATGTTAAGCCTTCTTGTTAAATATTAAGCAAGATTTGTTTTTGTTTTTCAGGCTCAACCTAATTCCTATTTTTATTGTTGCAGAAATTTTGCAACTGGGATGAAGTTTTACATGTGCAATGTTAGTAATAAAAACAGACATAACAAAAGAAGGCGAAAATTGGAAATTTATTGTTTGGAATCATAAGGATGCTCCTATGAAAATTTGACAACAACGCAAATGCAATTTCGGGATAATAAACACATCCAATTTGTTTCCAAGACTTTCTGCAGTCTTTTTAATAATAGACAGAAGTGTATCAATATCCTTGCTAATTGTTTAAATTAACGAAATCAATTAAAAACGAACCAACAACGACCAACTCAAATCACATTCACTGAGTTTGTTTGTTTTTGTCTATTTATTTTTATTTTTTAAAGCAAAATATTTGCAACAGCAGACATGCAGTACAAAAAACCACTGATCTTCAAACAGTTTTTGCATCAACCGAATTGTCTTGAAAAAATCGTTTTTTGAGATTCCGTTCCAAAAGAGGTCATTCAAAAAAGCCAATTATCGAGTTCCCAGAATTAACGTTACACGAATGGTAACTTTGTCGAATCTCAAAGTTATTTTGGTTATACATATCACATCATCTGGTATTCCAAGAGCTTAATTCCATTTCATTTTTTTCCTTTTCCAAAGATGTTGCACAACCAGCTATTTATATGTTAAGAGTAGGTTACACCATTGCAAGAAGCAAGATCCAACTTGAATGAATTTTTCTCTTGATATGACGGATTTAGTATATCGTAAAAAATGCCGAAAATAGTAAATATTAAGAACGCAATTTGTCATTTTCAACGAGTATGAAGATTAACAGTATGAGCCAATCTGGCTCTTATCGCTAAATTTTTTCTGTTATTTTCAGCTAACAATCAATTATTTTTTAAATGTATATCTTAAATTGCTGATATTTGTACTAAAGTTAAAATACCAGCAACAGGCTAACGTTTTAAGGATGAAAGCTCATTAAAAACAATATATATGCATATCAATAACCAGAATCACACAGGATTTAACTAGCAAATTTGATCAGAACATTTTTACATAGGCAATTCTTAAATATGTTTACGTTTATTCGGATGTTTTGTAAAACAAACAAGTAAGGTGAAAGTGGTTTCAGGCAATTTGGCATTTTTAATCTTACAAAAATAAGCCGTAGTTAATCATGGAAAGATATAGATTTTTAGATAAGAAAAGCCGTAGTTCTTATTACCTATTTAAGTAATAGTTGTGCATTCAATGCAACAAACTCGCTGCACAGCAGTAACTGAAAGATTGTATTATTTGCAAATGTATATAGGGAGTACAATGATCCATTTGATAGGTTTTAGTAAACTGTATTTATGGATAAAAAGTTCGTTGTTCTTAACATGTGGCACTATGCGCTTGCTATTTCTTGAATTATGAGGAATATAAATGGTTAGATGTTTAATCAAATGTAATGCGTACTTAGCGGTAAAACATGCTCCATTTTTGGTAACACGGTTGTATAATTTGATTTGTTTTACAAACATTTGCCCCAGAAAGCAAGTGTTTGTAGCGCTCCGCCTCACAATATGTCGTTATGTTCGTAACAAACGCAGTAAGATAATTAAACTGCCGAGATACGACTGAGAATGTCAAAGACATATTTTAACGGCAGGTATCGAAAGATGGCATAGTGTATGCCTAAGCGACATCTCTTTGTTGTACTAAAGATCAAATTCACTAAAAGTACAAGTGAATTTTAATCTCAATTTAAATTAGCATAATATAAAACTATCTTGCAGTTGTTCTAAACTTTGGTATTCATTTCTTATCAAGTGAATATTAATTTCCCACGGCATTTTAATAACGTTTTTCAAAATCGGGTATAAAAACTATAGTAAAAATTACAAGAATGTTCATTCTTTTGGAAATATGTTATGTTACTTCTTTGTATAACATGTGACTTTTTGCTTCCACTTATTCTCTGTGGCCCTCACAGGTATTATATTGTAATAATATCAGCGTTTTTGAATAAATTCATCATAATAATAATATTTGTATTTATCGGGTTGTCAAGCATGTTAAACGCGTAGGTTCATACCTAAAATAATTTTAGCATAGTTTTCCTAAAAGGTCATCATTAACACAATTAACTACATAATTAGCCAAGTAAGAAAAAATTCCCCTCTGAAACAATAAATTTGTGCTCTGTTTAATTTACGTAGTGGTTTATGTCACCACTTATAAGTAAAAACTCTATCAGCTTATATGGCTTGTAATACGCCAATGCAACTACGTCTTAATTGTTTTTGATAAGCACATTTCATTTGACAGCCTGTTGACACCTGCATATTAAACGGATGTCACAAATCAAATTATATTTCGTTGCAAACTATTAAATGCGTCAATAATTAATAATGAACACGAAGTCACGTTTGGAGCTTAAAATCTTAAAGAAATTTATGTTAAATATCTGGTTATTACTATTACCAAAGATATTCTTGAATATTTTCCTGCTACGTCAAATAATGCTGAATGAAGTCACTAAGCTCCCTTTATAAGTGATAGAAAGTATTCAAGAGTGTTCGAGCGTTGAATTTAATTATGAATGACAAAGAGAATGAATAAAATGCTAATAAGTTAAGTTTCGTGAAAATTATATTGAGCTATTTCTATCTATTCTAGTTCAATCTATTTCAGTAGTAGAATTGGCTTGAGACTTCCTAATAATTTGGTTACCATTTGAGTTCAAGCCAGCAACAATAGTTTTGTGTTTTAACTTTATGAAGACCCAAGAGCTTTACAGATAATTGTGTGGTTTTTCGATATGTGACAAAAGTAGAACAACAGTTTACATAAAGTAGGGTGAAAGTTGTTTCAGGCAATTTTGCATTCTTGTTTTTTTAAATCCCGATAGCCCTTTCATTTGCTTTATAATATGTCGGTTTGATTTTGTGCTTAGGTTGACAAAATTTCTTAGAGCTTGGAACTATGACTGCTTGATTTACTCAGGAAAAGAGAATGCTTTTGATTGATTGTCAGGCGCTTACGCAAACGTCAGTTTGTGTTTTGACAAAACAGCTTTGTTTTGTAAACTTCATTTTGTTTTGATAGCACTTTCACCTTTGCCAAAAGCTGAAAAACTTGTCAAAAAGTAACTGAATAATATTTGTCAAAATACACGTGCAATGTACCGACGCGTCACAAAAAAACGTGTCATAATTAGTTCAAAGCTTATGGTAAGTACCGATTATGAAAACCTCATCGAGTAACAACCACAAACTTTGCTGAAAATTTACGTGACACTTAATTCTTTCAGTATGACCTTTGATTAAGAATAATTGGGCATTCGAATACCACACGTACGAGAAAGCTCAATAAAAACTACAATGCTAAAAGAAATACAAGAAAATGAATTAAATGAAAAACTTGGGATTTTCTGGGGTAAAATAATGTATAAATACAAAAACATTCAAAATTGATAATCATTTTTGCACATTTCTAAGAAGGATTTAATGGATAAACCAAGAGGCCATTAAATTTAGTCAAGCTTATTTTCCTGACAAGATTAAAACAAGTTTCCTTAATAATAAGAAAGTCGTGAAAGCCAAACATCTCATCCTAGTTTTTTTTATATGTACAAGTTATATTATAACCTGGCTTAATATCGATGGAAACCTGCTGGCTCTCATGATTCAATTTGTTGTCTTGTTTTGATTACATGATGGTACATAATGGAGATCTTTTCAGTAAGGCTTTTGTTACAACAGGAAACCATTTTTATAACAGGGATTATACTTGAATACCATTATCACATGCACATTTAATTGGGAAAGCATGCTATCATCATTACACTTTGTTGTATCCAGTGAGTGAAATGAGTGATCCAGTTTTGGCTTCTGAATGCTAGAATAGTGCTGTATTGTTAATTTAAAGACTAGTCAAAAATCTATCATTTTTACTATCCATTAAACACGCAATAGCCTTTTTGAAGGCACCAAATATATTTCGGTGTTACAATTTTGTTTGAATGCAATAGTACTTCCCATTTAAATTCTAAAGGAGGCATGATACTCTGGGTTTCAGATCAACTGTAAAATATTTTCTTTAAGTATATTTATACAAGACATTTTTGGATCTACTTTAAAACGAAAAGTTACGCAATAGTTAAAAAATTACATAGATAACAAAAGCTGCATCACGCGACATCCCTAGCTTCAGTTTTATGCCACTGTCAAATATGGTCAATTCCTAGTTTAATATAAAATTACAAATATAGCATTTCTGCTTCTGGTAGTTGGATCATGCAACTTATTTTACAAACAATATACATATTACATTTATCTTATCCAACAGCAAAAGAGTATTCATTGGTAATCAATCCATTACATCACTGCAGTAAAGATTTAATTTCCATATAATTATCATAATCATAGAAAGACCAAAATATCCAATTATAATGGTTCCAACTCAATTTAAAATATTAAGGTAATCCTGAAACACGTTATATTATTGGCAAAGTCTTTAATTGTGTCAGTACTAAATTGTATTTTTGTTGCACGACGTACGTTGTGTATTGGTTTTGCTAGTAACATTTATAATGGCCTGTCACTGTTACTAGGGTCATACGGTTAGAAGGATAATTATATCATAAACTTTGTAAAAACAAGTTCAAGGTTGTGCAGCTTTCTCGTTCGTTTCTTCGTAGGGTTTTTTCTCGCTTTTAGCATCGTCATAATTTTCGCGACAGTACACTGTTTCTTGTAGATGTTTTTCTTTTTCACGTGCGTAGTCAGAATTGGAAGACTATGCGCTATGAACAGTTATTCAAGGTCTTGTTACAAGGTTCAATGACTATTCGGAAGTAATTGTCTCGTCAATAAACGCCACTGTTAATTATGTAAATGTTATAGTACGTGTGTAAAACGAATTCGAAAACATGAAACTGTCGTCATGAGTATGGTTATGCGTCTGCATGGTTTACTTCACAGCGTAATGTACTTATCCAGACAAACATTTCCAATGAAGCTTATAATCCTCCATCAATTTTCTACCCTGTTTAACCATTCGATTTGAAATACAAGTGATCAAAATAATCGAGAACTACAACTAACCACGTGCATGTAATTGTTCTAGAACTTTATTACATATAAGGAGGGACAGATAAATCTAAAATATGTTCTATTAAGACATTTTCGGGATTTCCAAAAAATTGAATTAGTGAAAACCTTCCTAAACTTAATTGCAAAAATAGTACAAAAAATATAACTTTTTTTTCATATCCAGAAATCATTATGTATTAACAGGGGTAAGCTAAAACAAGTGGCGTTCAAAGTGAAATCTAGAAAAAAGTATTGAATTTGTCGTCCCTGATGTTGTAGATATGATAGTAGTAAATTCCACCAGGTCTTTGCAGCTGTTTTACTAATCAAATCTTGGTTTGCGTCTTTATGTGTCATCTAAACATTCTAAAAAAATCATGAAAATAGATATGCTAAAAGATTTTCTCGTGCTATACATTTGACCAAAAATTGTAGTGTTGATGAAAATAAAGCTTTTAATTATCAAAGTCGCAATATCCGTGAAAATAATTCGTTTGTAAACACTTTCTGATTGAAAATAGGGAAACAGTAAATGCCATGATATGAGTTATCCTATCATGAAGCCTCACATATTGACATAAAATATAGCCGCGTGTTCGTATGCATAGCAAACTCATTTGTATTTTTTATTGTTCAATTTTACCAATACTGTAACCTGTAAGATACGATACTTTGTCATTTACTTTACATGTGACACTAATTTGAATTGTTATAAAAACATGGTTTAAAACCATACTTATGT
>JAQFZG010002126.1:0-17831 GCA_034695465.1 Entomobrya nicoleti
TTAGGGTTTAGCATTGGGTTTATATTAGGGACATGTTGTCCCACTTGGTCCAGAGTTATTATAGATTAGTATTATAACAAATAAATAATATCTTAAACATATTGTTTCCAGATTTCTCCAGAGAAAACCCCCTTTCGGTCCACATCAACTCCGCCAACCACCCCATCCTTTCTGACAAAGCACATCGTTCCATGAATCTGTCACCGACGCCACAAGAAAATACCGCCTCACGTTAACCTTATTCATCTCAATCAACCAAAAAAATTTAATATGTTTCCAGGAAACAATGTTCGTGTGTATCACCTCCCGCCATGCCACCACCACTGTTTATCGCGCCTCATCAAAGCAGCCTACAAGCAGTTTCACCAGACCCTCTAGGAATCAGAGGATGAATCATCAATGGATTTGAATGGATTTTAATTTTATGTATTGGAACTGGATGATACGCTGGAACCAGGTTTTTATAGTTAGAGTATAGTTAAGTTACACAAATAGGTTAAGGGTACAATTTTTAGTTAAGACGAAAAACATTTATGCTCATACATTTCAAAAAAAGAGCTGCCTAAACAAATAGTGGCATGAACATGAAATGTCATGCTACAAACATACGCAAACTATTATTTGTTTATTTCACCACAAATCGTTGGATAAGTTACAAGAAAACTTTACAACATGTACATAACACACCTGCAATTAGATAACGACTAAACTTATCAATATATTTGCCGCATGTATGGTAAAAATTGCAATTAATTGTTCTTTTCTAGTCGAACCAATTAGAGTTTTTTTCCAGTCTCTTGACCCACTGTTTAAATAAGCCAACAATAATTTAGCATAAGATTCGAGTTTATGAAATCAAAAGTCGCATTTGCATGCACCACAAGAAATATTTCACACAGGCCTGTAATTAGTATCACGGATAGTAAACTTCTCAGCGGACTTTCAAATACAGTTCGAAAAAACTTTTTTTCAGTTGAAATATATATTTTTTCGTACTTTCAATTAAATCTATAGGCACTAGGAATTTTGTTATGTAAAAGAATAAGTTTCTCTTTGTTTCCTTTTTGGTACCATAATTATAAATATATGTAGCGGAAATTTGTATGATGAGTCAACTTGTAAGAATCAAAATCATTTACCTAGCGTATATTTCAAAATAGGAAGTTTTGCTCTAGTATAAAAATTTAAACTTGTTTCCAAATTAGTTTACATTCGGTTAAAAAGTAGGGAGTCTAGGAGAAAGATCTTGATTTCTTAAATTTAGAGAAAATGGTGAAGGAGTTCATTGATTCCCTAAAAAATCAGGAAGAAAGTTAAACTACAAAAATGATAGATTGGATGTGCCACTAGTGGTGGAGAAAAATGGTGGGGTCCTCGAATTATTAGTGTGGAATTAAATCAAAATTATTTAGTATGCATCACAAAAATTAACTATGAATCTATCAAAAAATTAAAGAGTTATGATAGATAATAGTTGCAGTTATGATGATAATTATGATGAGGGGAATTTTCCGAGAAAAATTTCTGAAACTATTCGGTGGAAATGGCAATGGACTGGGTAAAAAACTGAACTGGATGGAATAATTAGTAAAGTGAGAATGGACACACAGAAGTTAAGTTCGCTGGTAAACCTAGAAAGCGAAACGAAATAACTTAAAGTTTATGAGTTGTACCAAACCATTAAAAGCACTTGTAGTTCAAAGAAATACTAGTATGGTTAATCTACAACATCGCTTGATATTGATTTACTCCCAATTTGAAAAAAACATAAAGTTTGTAGTAGGTGTTTAATTTGTCCTAAAGAAAATAATACTTGATTATTATTTCAAGTAAAAAGTTCAAAAGCCGAACCAATTGATTGGCATGTAACAAAAACAGGTTTTATTAGATGCATTCAATGTATGTAGTGCATTGTAGCTTTAGGAAAACTGTTGAAAGGCATCACTGAAGTGAAATGTTTATTGTTCCAGTGAAGTAAATAATCAAGCAGGGAATATTTGCAGTCTTTTGGCATGATACCTAAAATATATAATATTAAAACTGTATTTGTTTTGAATAAGAGCTATACTGCAATTTTTAAGGGAACATGAGTATTTATAATTCTTTTAAAGCATTCCATAGTAGGTGTTTAATTTAGAATTAAAGTACATAACGCTAATTGTACCGGGGGATCAGAATGAGTATGTTCAATTCATGTCCGACAGTATAGTTTTAAAAGTGAGTAAATATATATTTTGGTAAAATTCAGCTAAACGTAAATTCTGAAAAAAAATCGATTTTGAGAAACAAGCATTTCTCGAAGCAAATGTTCTTAAATCGTTTTTGATTTCGAATATTGTTCATAATAATTTATTATTTACCTTAAATTGTCTTTTATAGTAAGACTGAAAATCAGATTAAAGCTTTCAGTCAGGTTAAAATGTTACCAAGAAAGTTTAGGAACCGACTGCAGAAAAAAGTATTTCTCAAGTGACAACTGAGCAAACTGCATCTCAAATAAAAATGGACTAAAGTATATGCGTAGTGTTTACTAAAGATGATTTTAAGATTTTGATTTTTCATTTTACAAAGTTGTCACATAATTTTACATTTTATGAAGTAAACAAAATGCTAAAAGATACCCCGACAATACTTTTGTGGATCTCAACTGGGCTTTACTAGAATAGTTTTTAGAATAGTTTTAGAGTAAAGGGATCTCCTCATTGTTATGTGTATCCTTATTGGGCCCAATGTAGACCCAAATCATTGGAAGAAAACAAAGTATTTATGGATGGCCTATTACTTCAAGGCAATCGATTTGATGAAAATTTCTCTAGTTGCCGTTGCCTGGATGGTGTAAAAAAAGAATTATTGTCAAACGTATTTCTCATAATTTATGAGATACAGTACAAGCCAAAAGCTACAGTAGTAACTGATTGGTAATTTTATCCAATTCGAACACGGATGCTCAGTTAAGTAATATTCAAATATCTCAATAATCGGCTTGGTGAATTTGATTAGTTCTGGCATATTTTACTATTGACATATGTTAAATGAGAAACACAACAGTACATTACCAAAAGTGTGTCAAAAAGTCAAAGTTAAAAGTTTTTTTTTTACTTGAAATGAGTTATTAATGTTATTATAGTAGCAAGGAAATTACTAATAAAAATATATATTTAGACGTTTTTGAGGTTTACATACGGGGTTAAGATTTGTTATATTATAATATACACAGAAGTCTCTTTGATTAATAATTTTATTGTTCTATCAATACCAATGTGTTTCAATCAGATATAAACAAGTACACAAGTTATCGTATTTGAATGTAGTTAGTCTAAACATGAGTAACCCAAGCTTATCACAATGTAAAGATGAGTTCTTGTAATCCAGTTTGATAGAATAGACATGATTTTGACAGAGAGCATTGCCATACATATAAATGAAAGAAGACAAATATACTGCTGAGGTAAAAATCTTTCAAGATGACATTGGTGTATATGTAAAGCCTTTCGTTTTTAAAATTAACGCAAGTCACTCCAATTCACTAGAACTCCCAATTTTAGTGATAATTAAATAACCATAATAAAAAATAATCCGATATGAAGTCCAATAGTAAAATTGAGATTGAGATCAACGTGTTGGCTTGAATACACGAGGACAGCAATACAAAATTTCAATACTCTTTTGTTATTTGAAAATCATGTCATGTAAAAGTGATTTAATCACGCATCTAAATCCAAAAACGAATAATCCATCATGAAATTTAAATTATACTTTTCTTAACATATAATGCTCGTTACAAGGTTGAGATGAGTTTTTGCATATACAACTTAGGATAATTGGTCGTAATAGAAACATATTAGCTGTGCGCAATTAATTTGGTATTAAGGTTTGTTAAGTAGTTGGTTTAAATATAATCTGGTTAAGACGAAAAAAATTCTAAAAGTCTCAACAGGACTCTGTAGTACATAGAAAACCCTTTGTTTTAAGTCCCAGGTAGAATTCAGTAATGTATCCCTCTGGGATTGGATAATAACTATTATAATTTTTAAATTTCTTGAAGAAAGGTAGGCTGATCGATAACAAACCCAATAGATTTTCATTCAATGTAGAACGGAAAGTCTGAAAATCTTTTATAATATCAGTTACATGGCAATGCAGTGAGATACCCTGGAACGGGTATTATGAATGTGAATAAGAATAAGGGAACACTAGACAATCGACTTCATGTTTTGAGAGTTCCACACCAACTGATCTCAATAATCTTTACTTGCATATTGTAAACACCATATTCATTCATCATCAAACAAGTTATTTTGAATTTTGAATCTTCCAAGAAATCCCTGAGTCAATCACCTCAGGTGATTAACACCCTGAGTCATTATTATTGACTCAGTACATACCTACATATGTAACAATGCAAACAATGATGTTAACAATTCTTCGTTGTACGTTGGCCGCATATACTTGGCTCGTAGCTTTTACATTATTTTTATGATGCAATATAGGTTTCAAATGAAAACTCAGAGCGGAATAAAGTTTCTTTGTTGGGAAGCATCGTTCCGTAGCATTTTTTTTAAATGACGATATTACTCTGTTTTTACTCCACACAAGCTTTTAAGCACTTTACATAATAAATGCTTCTTTTGTTACTTTTTCGTCTGTTCAAATTTTAAATAAGACCTTAAAACAAGTTATGATATTTTAGCAATGGAAATATGTGCAAGTCTAGGATATAGTAGTTATGGGATAATTAAGTGTGCCACTCAATTAAATGAAATGTCTTGTCTTGTGAAAAATCAGTTAAAAATTGGCAATTTTTAAATTGATGAGCAAGAATTTCAAATCTTTTAGTGTTAAAATAGACTACTTAAAGGACAGAATATTTTTAGTCTATATTTAACTGTAGAAAGCACTTTTGGAGTATATATATTTATAACTTTCGCCCAATTTTTAACTATGATAATTAAATACAGAGAATGCACAATAGATGAAGAAATCATAAGAATAATAATTTTCCATTAAATGTATACTGGAGAATTTGTATGCACTATATTCGAACTTATAACATTTGTTATGATTCAAGTTTCTCCGTGGCTGATAAAGTGATTACTATTCGTACGAATTAGTGAATATTTTTTTTGAGGGAAGTGATATTTAATCAAACAAAGCATTTTCAGTTGTGCAAAAAATATTGTGTCATTCCAACAAACATTTGTTTAGTTTAGGTATGCTTTTGAAGTAATCAACACTGATTTTTTAAATGTTGGTAATGTTTTAAACCTTCAATAGATTTGCAAAATCAGTAAACCTTGAAAGCTACAGCCACTAAATAACAAATATTACAAATGTACAAGCTTTGATTGATCGAAGTGTTGACAAAGTCACAGCTTGCTGCATTCAATTAAACTACAGAAAGATAATTGTACTGGGATCATAATGAGTATGTTCAATGCATGTCCAACAGTATATTTTTAAAAGTAAGTAAATATATTGTGGTAAAATTCTGCTAAACGTAAATTCTGAAAAATCGATTTTGAGAAACAAGCATTTCTTGAATCACATGTTTTTAAATAGTTTTTGATTTCGAATATTGTTCATAATAATTTTATTTATTAACCTTAAATTGTATTTTTAATACGACTGAAAATCAGATTAAAGCTTTCAATTAGGTTAAAATATTACCAAGAGAGTTTAGGAACCGACTGCAGAAAAAATGTACTTCTGGAGTGACAACTGAGCAAACTACATCTCAAATAATTATGGACTAATGTGTATGCGTAGTGTTTACTAAAGATGATTTTTAAGATTTTGACTTTTCATTTTCGAAAATTGTCACATAATTTTTACATTTTATCAAGTAATTAAAATGTTAAAAGAAACCCGTAATATTACTTTCGTGGATCTGAACTGAGCTTTACAAGAATAGTTTTTACAGCTGGGTCTTCAGAGTAAAGGGGTATCATCATTGTTATGTGTATCCTTATTGGGCCCAATGTCGACCCAATTAATTGCAAGAAAACAAAGTATTTTATAGATGGCCTATTACTTCAAGGCAATGGATTTTGATGAGAAATTCCCTGGTTGCAGTTGCCTGGATGGTGCAAAAAAATTCTTAAACATATTTCTCATAATTTATGACATACACAAGTAGCCAGAAGCTACAGTAGTAACTGATTTGGTAACACATGGACGGACAGAATCTAAACCATGTTTATACAATTCGAACACGGATGCTCAGTTAAGTAGTATTTTAATATCTAAATATTCGGTTTCACGAATATGATATATTCTGGTAATTTTTACCATCGACACATGTTAATGTTATGCACACATTAGTGCAAACCAAAATACATTAAAAACAATTGAAATCACAAGTTTTTTTTTGAAAAGAGCTATTATAGTAGCATATGAATTTCTTTCTTTTTTAATAATTATACATTTTTGAGATGCAAATACACGGTTTTAAGAGTTGACGTGTTATTAAATTATGCACACGAATCTCTTAAGCTAATAATTGTATTGTGCTTTCAGTCCATATGTGTTTCATTCACATATAAACAAGTACAAAAGTTTACAATAAACTATATTCCATATTTAAATGGAATTAATCTAATTATGAGTAACCCTGCTCACTGAGCTTTTCACAATGTTGGGATGAGTTCTTGTAATGCAATTTAAAAGAATAGACGTTACCGACAGCATTGTCATACATTTTTATTTAAAAAGACAAATACACTGATGAAGTAAAATTCTTTCGAAATAAGCTTTGTGTATATCGAAAAGCCTTTTTTTAATCTTCCATATACCACCAGAATTCTTTGGAACTTCCAATATTAGGGATTATCATTTAACCATAATAAAAACCAAAAGGAATCCGATTTTAGGTTAATTAGTAAAATTGAGATCAACTTGTTTGTTTGAATAAATGAGGACAGCATTGCAAAATTTCACTATTCTCGTATTAGTTAAAATTCATGTCAAGTGAAAGAGATTTAATCAGAAATGTTAATACAAAAACGAATAATCCATAATCGAGTTTAAGTTAACCTTTTCTGCACAAAGAATCCTCACCACAAGGTAGATATGAGTTTTTGAATATGAAACCTAAGATACTTGAATTTATGAAGACAGTAGTAACTCTAGTTACAATGATATGTTTATTAAAATCTAGAATAAGTTGACCTTAATATAATATAATATTCTTTCGAGATTTTTTTAAAAAGAGTATCAACAAGAATTTAATAGTAAACGTGTAGTCATCAAGTTTCCAATCCCTTTGTGCAATCATTTGTGCAAAAAGTAATAAGGCTTTACAATTACGGTAGAAAAATGGACTTTTCCTGTAAAATTCAAAATTTAGTTCACTGAATTAATTACTGTTGAATTTAAAGCGGCCACCTAAAAAGTTGAAAATAATAATGATCATTTTATTATTTAGTTCTTCTTTTTTGATATGCTTAACTGAAACTCACGTGGTTGTATACTGAATTATTTTGTATATTGAATAAACATAAATTATACAAAATAGTGTATACTTTGTAGAATATACATGTATATTAGCCAGGAAAAGTAATGGTGCAATAGTTTGGACAAATATACATCAATTTTGCATGCTTGTCCGAGAAACTGCTTAACACTTCGTGTTTTTATTATATTGGTTTAGCTTTAAGTTTGCAGAGAGATTTAGCACTTGTTTTATGCTAACAATTTTAACCCAAGAATGTTTGAAGTTTTGGTTGTATTTTCATTTCGTGGAGAAAATTCTTACATAATTGATAGAGAAGTCGACTTTGTAAGAAAAAATTAACAAAAATATCAGCACATATAAGTTCAAATGTATGAATTGTTATTATAAATGTATATTATAAAAAACACTTCAAGGCTTGCGCAGTGCATCTGAAGCATCTTTTACTTCATTAACCTCGTAGGTCTTAGAAACATTAAAGCTGGATTTAAATATTTGTCGTATTTGAATACGCCATTTAGGAACACCAGTTATTTGAAAATCTTATATATAAATGTATACATATAAAAAGGTTAAGTCAAATGTATGACTTAACACAAATAGTAAAATTCTAACAATTAAATAGTATTTCAAGTCAATGAAGACTGAAATTTCTAAAAATAAATTTATCCACTATAGTATTACTATTACACATAGAGATTCCATGTGATGCTGTATTCTTCATCTTTATCGTTATTTGTGCTGATCCCTTAAATTTTAATACATATGACCACTGAAATACATTTAAAATAGCAACGTTTAAACTTCCTTTGCATGGAATTGGATACTTTTGAATTCTATTTTAAGTTTTATATATTGTTTTTATTTTGCCAATTCAAAGACTACATTGGCGTTAAGCAGTAATCTAGTCAAGCTAGCAGCTTCACTAAAAAGCAATGTTTTATTTAGTTTTGTAATAATGGCAAAACGTATGGGTATAGTGCTGTTCTTGTTGAAATGTGTGAGCTTGAATATATCTGACCTCAAAATATCCAGTTAAAAAACTGCATTGAACCTTACCAAACCTACGACACCAAAGTAATCACGAACATTTGTTACTGATCGTCGCTAGGATAAGGGTTTTTTTGTCCCAAATAATAATATTAAATACGTCAATGAAAATTTGTGGAACGAAAGATGAACTGGTGTTTGAGGCCATATTTTTTTTACAAATGTTTTGTTAATAATGAGTTACAAATACTATCTAAATAGTGGATAGTTTCTAAGCGGTTTCAATAGTAAGTTGATAATAGTTGAAGTTTATTGTTTGTATTACCAGATGTTTCAAATAATGTGAGTTTACATTTTACTAATATTATGAAAAAGAATCAATCATTTAATAATTATTAATCGTTAAGTAAAAAACTGTAATATACTATTCATGTACTGTTGCTTTGCAACCAGTATATTAAATTTACTTTTATTATGCTAATTGAAATAAATAATAATAAAACTGTGAATTAACCTGTATTATTTCCAATTTGATTAAATTTATATTTGCAAGATTTAATGTAAACGTGAACTTCCAGCTACTGTTTTGTGTGAGTTTAAGTAAACATTAACCAATGAAGATAAAGGTTGCAAAATCAAAGTGATTCGATTCTTGTTATATTTTTTTATCAAAACTTACTTTAAGCATATAACATCTCATCAATTGTGGAACTGATTTTATTAGCATTTAAATTATTTGCATGCATATTTTAGCATATGAATAATCTATTTCCGTTACTCGTCACAAACGGATTGCAACATTATTTTGACTAATTGGTTACTAATTAGAATTTTTCTAATTGAAGATGTTTAAATTAAAAATTTAAGATTTCTCTAGTGGCACAAGTTTGATTTGTTTTTTTGTGAACAGCCCATTAATAATATATAGTCCAGATATTTACTTTTGTTAAAACTGCATTTGATCCAAATATATGGTAAGCATGCATTGCAATGCTGCCTTCAAAACTGTTGACTTTGTGGGCCTCAATTTGCTAGGTTTTTTTGCAAATTTCATACTAGTAACGAGATCTAAAGGAAGGTTGAGCATTCTTCGATTAAACTTATCGTCCAAAGTGCCATGCCGTACTTCATTCTACTGTCCCCACCTTTTTTAAATCTTGTTTACAATATAGCATTGTGTAACCATCTAAGTCATATAGGCCTCTACCAAAGTCAATATAATGCATTTCTCGTAACATATCATTTTATTATGCACACATTCCCCATTTACTACACATTAGCTGTCGCAAAAAAATTGTGTGCTCCACGTATAAGGTGACTTAAATTCGTCGAGGCATGCATGCAAGTACCGCTCAATGCAGAAAAAACACGACATATATTTTTGCTCTACTACTTGGAACATACATTATATGTTCTTCAAATTAGTTTAGTCAGGCGTATATCTAAATACACAAACTATGGTCGTTTACTAGTTATATGTCTTATAAGTGACTGCAGCGTCTGTAGCATCAACTTATTTTTGCTTTCCTTTTTATAGAAGCAATATTGAAGCATAGTAAACTAAACAAGATGCATAGTCCGTCATATATTTATATATTCAAGAGTATATCTCAGCATAACTATGGGCAACACGGCAACTCAAGTATATCTCAATCTCAACTGCACAGCTGGTAGACTCGATTTTTTAAATTGTGAATTGATTTTTTACAAATCTGTTGCCATTTTCGATTCCAGATAAAATAAATTTAACCCGTCTTTGCCTAATGTTAAAAAACACTTAAAATTGAAGTGCCTTATACCGAAATTAAATTTCCTATTATTCGAAGGTTTTATAATTTTCAAATCATATCAAAGCCTATTTTCCGATTTAAAAGATATAAAGGGACGAATATATCAAATTTGAGTTACAGAATTAATACAAGGTAAGCAGCAAATAATTTAAACTTATTAACTAATAATTGGTGATAGCGTAATAAGTAGATGCTTACAAGTGCGCGATAGATTCAAATTGAAAACTTGAAAGCTCTTACTAAAATGTTCGAGAAATAAGTCAACCATAATAATATTTGGTGTTATTTGCACAGTTCTATCCCCAGTACATAAATACATAATTCCATTTAATTAAAAAAGTATTGAACAGTTATATTTTAAAACCATGCTGCTTTTCTGGGCACTTAAGCCAGTTGACATATTTCACATTTTTTTAATAGTGGTAAATTTTGTCTTGTTTTGTGTCGCCTCTCCAATTTATCACCTATTTTCATTAATTATTGATAAATAATGCATTGTTACTAATTTTTCGTACGTTTTTTATTTAAATTTCTGTAGTACGAAATTGATAAAAACGTTATAATCCTTAACGCCCGTTGCATTTTTTAAAATTATTTACTTATAAATAAATCATTGTAATTTCTATGGGCAGTGGGATTAGCGCATCATCTAAGCTACTTTCTATTTCTAGCTTCTCCTAAAGTCTTGCGAAACTTCGATTTAAAATGGCAATTTATTTTATTTATAAATATTTAGGTAATAAGTATACAAGTCAACCTCTCCATTCTTATACAAGGTTCTACACCAAACTCCGACTTGAGGAATGCGATGGGCTGTGCTTTGAGAAATAACTGAAACAGGTACGTTAATAACACTTACGCAAGTGAAGGTGTAAAAGTAATGTAACTTTCAGAAAGCATGATTCACATACGGTTTCAGTATGTGCAAAACATACTACTACGATAAATACTCTTAGTGTCAAAAATTAACATCCAGGTGTACTCTTAAGACAGATGAGTTTGATGCGAACGATAGAAGAAGTATATTCTGATTACGCCAAAATGCTTGGAAAATACATAGACAAGGAAAGACGTCAGTGAAGACGTGGCGGGTTATTTTAACTAGAGAATCACAAAATAAGTAACGGAAAATTGTCAGTAGACCCAATCATCGCAATTTGAAAATCTGGCCTGCTCGTGTAGCAATTTCGTTCTTTCAAATAGTCAAATTATGTTGAAAGTGAAATTTTTGGAGCATATTACTTGTACTTTTGAAGGTATGCATTTTTTGGGTAAACTACGTCATCCTTAAAAACTCTAATAAAGACCTTTTTATGCCTAAGACATTACCAAAGAATCGAAATTATCTGTTTTATTATCCTAGTATTTGAGTGAGAAAATATCTTCTTTTTTATTTTTCTTGTTTAGATTGAAGATTTGTCGCTGACCATCCATAACGTATTGTTTTTGATTCTGTTGGAAGTTGTAAGTATTTGTTCGAGGACAAGGTAATAAAATTAGTTATCTAAAACTACCAACAATCAATACCTGATGCATGTACAATGTAGTCAAGTTGATTTAAAATTCAATGAAAGTCCTTTATTCAATTTAATTAAAGATTGAAAGGGCCAAACATTTTCAAATATTCCTTAACTCGGAAAATCGTTTAATGTATGTCAAGTTGCTGATTAATTCTAACTACTAATCAGTAAGTTATCTGAACGCCACGGGAATATTCTACCATTTCTTACAATAATTAATTTTTTTAGTATTTAGATAACTATTAAAAAATGTATTTAGAAATCATATTTGTTTACAGATCAAGTAATGTCGTTCTGGATGCGGACTTTTTACAAACACAATATTTGACAGCTTGGACGACGAAATGGTGACTTCATTTTAGCGTGTGAAATAGAAGTTCCACTTTTACATTCGAACAAGTAAGTTTACAAAGCTTTGTTCGGAATAAATTCGAATTATTTTAACCTAACACCAATTACAATTTATTTAATTGCATCAGATCTGTTGTAACATTACAAAATCTATTTCTGCTATTTAATTTTTAGAAGAATAATTAACGCTGTACCAGGACAGCAAATAACACGTGATCTAAGGACTCTTCGTTGTGGACGTAAAGATATTTGAGAATAATTCTAAACCAATTTCGGATTTACGGTAACCTGACAACATGAAATCTTAATCAACCTGGAAAATTAGAAAACTTAGATCTGGTACTAAAGTTAAAGCCAATAACAAAATCATACAAATAGTATAACTTTATATTAGTAGAATATAGATGATAAAAATTCCATGAATTAGATGAAACGTTTTTACAGGAAATTCCAACGGCCATCATAAGGCTAAGCATAGTACTACGAATTAAATGATGAACCACTGATGTACCAATCACAAAGAAACGAACGGTCTATAACTACTTGCGTCATTCGTATTGATAACTCATTGAAAAATAACACAATATTTTATTCATTAGGATAAGATACCAGTTTTGATTTTCGTGAAATTAGTAGAAACAAAGGAAGTTAGCATATTATATTATTTATCATTAAAACGATAACGTCTTCATCATTCGAAAACCAAAAATTCTGATTTCAAACGTTGTTTCATTGGTAAAATTCAGTTGAAAGCAAATGGTAAATAGCCTAATAATTACAAATGTTTACCTCCGTCGAAGCAGAGTTATAACACACCAGTTAGAATTAATAAAATATATCAACGATATCGGATTTCAAATTTCTTGAGTACCACACAGAATTCTAAAAATAATTAAATTATGTAACACGGGGTAAATTTTTCTCCAAATAGTTAACCCAGTTTTTAATGTTTCTGTTTTGATGTAATTCTGAATTGAAAATGATGCCCCCTACGTTCTTTAGTAAAAAAATCGGTCGGAATTATATAAAAATATGTGGGTTCATTGCGTCTATGATATCAGTCTACGTAATTGATTTGCTGGCCAAAGTTTATCTAACGCCGTTTAAACGAGTGTAGAAATTGCTACAAATACAATAAATTTCCAATTTTTGACCTAAGTTTAGTTAAGTTAAGCTTTAATTTTTACATATAGTAATATTACTATTTAAACTTACTTAACTCATCCTAAAGGAGCTAGTTAATTGTAGTGCTATAAAATATGTGTGTTTTTAGGTATAAACACATGTTTCGACGAAATATGATGTACCTAGTATATATATTTAAACGTTTAGTTTTTCCTTTATTATTAGGACCAGATGTGGGCACGGTGATACATATAGAATTTTATTAGAAAACGCCACGGAAATGAATATCCTGAAGACGTTGTTCTCCGGATGTCTTAGCCATTTTAAATGATTTGAATAGTCAATTAAATTCTCCATTTATTGCATATACCAGAATTTATTTTCAATGATCTAATTTCGAAAGAAAATATTTTACTGTCTTTGGTAGAGAAACTTGTGTGCCAAAAATGACATAACGTAAATTTGCACTAAATCATTCCGTTTAGAAATATTTCATTCTTAAATATTTGTACTCGAAACCGTTGTTGGTTTGTCCGTGTAAAATTAAATAAACGAGTAGGACAAATTAGTTTTTCTTTTATTTGAGTGTGGTCAAATGTATGCACAAACTATATTACAGATTTGGTAAAAACGTGGTTAAACATTTGGTATTTAGGTACCAGATCCTCCTGTTTCCTAAGCACAGTTTTTGATAGTCAATTTGTTTTCTATCTTTGGCAATGAAAAGTTTAAGATGGCAATCCATCGGATATGATGCCAAACATTGAGCAGCTACTCAAAAAACTTGTCGTGCTTGATTTCATGGAGTTCACTCAGAACATATACATCTATGTATACGTTTACAGAAAAGCTTAATATATAAGATTAAAAGTCCGGAGAATTAAGAACTATCTTATTCCCAACTGAATATTATAATTAAGTGGGTTTTAGTAAAACGTTTTTAGCAAAGAGTTCTCCATTACTATACCAGTAGCTCAGACATTTTGGTAGCAAGTACTAAGATAAGAATAAAGCATACAAGTTGGCTGACGCCACTCCTAAACTAATTTGTAATCAGATGTATGAGTACATTAAAAAATATATATCGAAGGCAAATACTTTAAAGTTACTCTATTTTAATCACCAAAATATTCCTCCGATCGAAGATTTAATTGTATAGTTTTCCAACGTTTTTGTTATTTCAGTTTAATTTAATACGATCAATTTTATATCCAACTTCAAAATCCGTTTTATGAGCTAATGTACCAGTTCAATTTTTGGCAAAAATGTGTCAAAAACGGGTTAGACATTTGCAGTGCATTACACTAACCTTAAAGATTCAAAAAGATGTTGCCTGAGAAGAACTTCATTATTGTACCAATATTTTGACCGGAGATTTTTAAAATTTACTTTTATTATAATGTCTAGTTAAATGCCCAGTCAGTAAATCGATTGGTATTCTGCAAAAATTAAAATGTTGTCCGGTCGTTAGTTATCACGTCGCTGGGAAGTACAGCTAATCATTCACAAGTTCGTTAAATCTTGTAAGATGTATATGAAATGTCCTCTATTTATCCGAATTTTAGTTTTGAGTCCAATTTAAGTTCTTCATATGGTCTTAATACAATACCAAGTTATTGGTGTTACGTTTGTTAAAGTTAACAAACATTGAATTCTCAATATAACGGGATTTTAAAATTAAAAATATGTATCTGGTCAAATCAAAAGAAAGAAATATGCAGTAAAATGTAATGCTGCTGTTAGCACTAAATAATTTCAATGACAGATTAAATTAAATTATAAATACCGTAGTTGGTAATGCCAAAAATATGTGGGTTTAAACTGAATCTGCACTCAAACTTTACCATGTCTAACGTAATAAGTGTTTACTGCGAAATATTGTAATTTCCCATTAAACAGTCTCAATTCATCTCTGCAAATCGATATATTGTCTTTGAACTTATACTAGTCGAATTTAAATCTAATGAAATTCTGCTGTTCACATTGCAGCTACCAGGTTTGCTAACGTGAAATCAATGTATGAAATGCATAATGCAATGATAACTAAAATCTATAAGAATAACAAAGCAATTTTTTGATTTAAATGCCGCATCGATAATTTTTTGTCACATATATAATGTAATATTCATGGCAATTGTGAAAGTCTAGGGCGAAGCAATAGTGAAGAGTTATATCAAAGTCAAATGAGTTTCATTGTAGAATATAGCAATGGGGAATAGATTTATTGCAACTGAAGGTAGACACCAAATGATCAATTTACAAAAATAAATGAGTTGCACAAGTTCTCATTGTGCAAATTGTTCCAGTTCAATGTAAAAACTAGAACAAATTAAAGGAAAGCAAATAGTAAACAAGATGACTCAACAAGCAAATGACAAATGCAATAGTAAAAACAAAAAGTTTGACAATGTTTTATTTGAACACTTAGTTTTGTTTTTTGCTAAAAAAAACGCGTCATTTACTGTCAAAGTTTATGAAAATAATAGACATCGTTAGTATATACCTACTTGATTTATTTCTTAATGAGGGAGGATGTCAATATTTATCAAGATCCGAAATGACAGCTTCCGACTTCATTTTTCCAAGTGTGCGGAAAATATAACAAATACTTAATATATTGGTTGTTGTGGGCAAAGAAGATTCATAGGAATACGAGATAAAATATGTGGCCGCAACTCCCAAAAATGTATTCAGAAATTTTTAATCAAACTTCTTGGATGTATAACCAACTATTCTTGATGTTTATTTAATAGGTAGAATTGGTGGCTTACTTTCAAAAACTGCTCAATAATTAATTACTATGAGTTTAGTGAACCGTTGAAGGGTTTAAATCAACCAATTAAAATTATGAGCATTTGCATCGTAATTTATTAAGGAATGTATATAAGCATCAATATAACAATCCAATTACAAGTATTTTTTCGAATTTGGGACAAATTAAGCCATTGCTGAAGGTATACGCAAAAGGTTTTGAAATATATATGTATATATAAACATAAGATGCATTTCATATCATTGAAAACGATCTTCTACAACACATGATTTGCCAAATACAATGCTTTGGTTCGAAAATGTGCGCACGAAATAAGTTTCCCAGGATGTTTTCATGATATTGATACAGTTCCACTAAATATTGCAGGCTTACATTTTTGAAGTCAGTAATCGTTTTCCATTGGGCTTGTCATTGTGAAAGTAAATGTGTACATTTACAGGCAAATCAATTTTAATATGTATTTCATTTCATTTATATAAGACGATTGAATTTTACTTCGGAATATTAAACAAACATTTTTTTATAAAAATTCCACTGGTATTCTTGCGTAGAATTACTTTGTGCGTCGCATTGTAAATTGTAATAATGCTCAAGAAATCGCACTAAATATGTTAAGTTTTTGAACTGTCGTAGGTTTTAATCAGTTAAACAAAAGTAATTATTTACGGCAGTTAAAAGCATCTTCGCGTATACACATACATAAAGGTTTTTGCTTTGATCCTAATCAGTATATGTGGACATAACTATGTATGTACCACCCAAGATTTTAGAAGTTATTAAAGTATATAACTTGTGGTCAAATATTCTGTAAATGGTAAACCCGATTTTTTAAATGCTCAACTTTTTTGTAGTTTAAATTAAAACACGTTTTTATAATCGTACGAAGAAATTGTACAATTTTGTAGAACAACTTAAGCACTAAAACTGATGCTAAGTGTTTATACATGTTGATAAGTCAATAGAAATGGTACTAAATGAGCTAGTTAGTTGTAGTGCTATGACTAAGTAATTCTAAAGGTAAAAACGCATTTTGGGAAGAAATATGACGCAACTTGTATGCATATATTTAAACATTGGAGTCTTTCTCTTTCATCAGGATCACAGCTAGGCAAAATTTGACTAATTTTCTTTTTAAACAAATTTAAATGACTGCAATTACATGTGAATAGTTGTTCTTTCGTTTAGAGTTTGTCAAAATGTATTTAAAATATCTCTACGGATTCGCATATCGTCGGAGGGCTGGACAGTTATTTTAGTGATTGCTACGTCTTGTCAATATTAAAAAGAAAAGTGCTGCACGTAATTTGGACAGCTGGTTGGTTATAGTTTTGCAGAAAAAGTTTAGTCTCTAACCCATTAGATTTTTGTAGGTTAGAAAATATGGGACTCTGATTGTTTGTTATCGTAGCAAAGTTTTTAGCTAGAAGTTCTCTAGAAATCTCGCAATAGGGTATACATTTCAAGAAATGAAATTTAAGTTTGATCGATTTGCTCAAAATTTAAAATTGAAAGCTCCATATTGTGAGTTTTGTAACAACAATAGTAAGGAATATGATAGGTATATCGTAATCCTAATCTAATTTGTATTTTGAGGCATGGATATATTTTTTAAAAAATAAAAGCACCGTTCGAAAATTTTAAAATTGCGAAGTAAGCTCATTCTGCTGTTTTGTTATTAGCTAATCGTAAGTGATATTCATATAGCAAATTTTAACTTCTAATTAGTAGACGTAGAATCATTCTGTTTTTTCGTCACAGCCAAATCGAACGAAGCTTTGACACATATATCGTATGCAGTAAAATGTAATACTGCAATTAGCGCTTAATAATTT